>JAGKTI010001245.1:0-35624 GCA_018397915.1 Birgus latro | reverse complement strand
TTAAGGTGGTTTGGGCATGTGGAGAGGATGGAGAGTGAAAGACTGACGAGGAGAGTGTATGTGAGTGAGGTGGAGGGGGCGAGAGGGAGGCCTTGGATGAGATGGAGGGATGGAGTGGAGAGGTATATGAGAGAGCGGGTTGTGAGTTGGGAGCGTGGTAGTGAAATGGCAGGGGACAGAGTGACATGGAGGCGATTTGTTTGTGGGCACCCCGTGCGGGATTAAGGCGTCTGGCAATAGATAAATAGATAGATGAGTAGCATTTGATTACATGGATGAGGAGCTGATGAAAAAATTGATAGTGCCCATGATCTGCCTCTGGTTAGAATATGCAGCAGTAGTGTGGTCCCCACACTAAAAAAAAGATACAGTATAAACAAGATTGAGAGAGTACAAAAAACAGCAACTAAGATGGTCCCCAGTCTGGCAGATCTGTCATACAGTGAGAGGCTAGAAAGGCTGGATTTGCCTTCCTGAGAGGAAAGGAGAGAGAGAGAGAGAGAGGTGACATGATTTCAGTGTTCAGGACCATGAGGGGAGTAGATAAAATTGATAGAGAAGATCTGTTTGTATGGGATAAGAGAGCAACAAGAGGACACGGACTGAAACTGAAGAAGCCATGCTGCTGGAAGGACATCAAGAAATATAGCTTTCCGTATAGATGCATAGACCTGTGGAATAGACTGGACAAAGAGATTGTCTAGTCTAAAAACTCAAACGAGTTTAAAGCAAAATTTGACTTACTGAGAAAAAGAGACGGGACCCCATGAGCGTAGCTCATTTCCTATATATCACAATTAGGTAAATAAACACACACACACACGCACACACACACACACACACACACACACAAACACACACACACACACACCTTTCAAGATAGCATATGATATAGTTAGCGATAATGAAAGTTACCAAAAGGGCATCACTCATAACCTAAAGAAGTGCTACGGGCAACACTCATGACCTAAAGAAGTGTGTTATAAAAGTAGAGTGGGAAAAGGAGCTTGGAGGAAAAGATATAAATGTCATATATAGAAAATCCTGTGAATTTTACGAAACAGTCCAAAACTATATCCCTCAGCACAAAGATACAGAAATAAGGATAACGAAATGGTTCAGTACTGAATGTAAAAAAAGCAAAAATGAAAAGAGATTTGCGGTGGAATAGATACAGATGACATAATACTGAGAGGGCATGTAACAACAATAAACAAAGAAGAAATGATTATACAGTAATCCTTCAATAATCTGATGTAATAGAGTCAGAGTCATGTCTGGGTAGTGGCAGTGTCTGGATAATGAACAATATCCCACCTACTGTGCCCAGACCTTACCTATACCCAACCAACATATACATAACCTATTTGTACAATACCTCTGCATACTTTGGTGTGTTTTCCAGTCATTCAGGCATATTAATTAGGCTTTACTGATCTACCAGAAGCCCCGCCAACATGTCTTAAAAATACCCCCGCTAATACCAATACACCAGTCCTGTATGAGACAGCCCTAGCATGTATTCAATATGGACGGTGGGTGTTAGCGCCGAAGTGGTGACATGTAGAGGTGTATGGTATGTAGGAGGACTGCTGGGCCTTGATAGCAGGCTGTGAAAGCCTATGCCCAGAGTCGGACACATAAAAAAAAAAAAAAAAAAATTAGACATCAGAACACATATAGGAATATCCGAAGTAATGCTAAACGCCAAGAAAACCATTGAAAACAAAAAGCACCCTAACCATACACTACTGTATGAACAGTATCCCTCCTAATTTTGGCACTGTTTTCAGGTCAGTCTGCCATATTTGGACATCAAAACACACACAGGAATATCCAAAGTAATGCTAAACACTAAGAAAACCATGCATTAAAAAAAAAAAAAATGAAAAGCAAAAAGTGTCCTGCCCATACACTATATTTACAGTACAATTCCTAATTTTGGCACTGTTTTCAGGTTATTCTGCCATACTGAGACATCAAAACACACAGGATTATCCATATTAATGCAGAACACCAAGGAAACATTGCATAAACAAAAATAATCCACAAAAAACCTCAGGACAGTTGGAAAATCAGTTATCTGACACCAGTGATAGCTGTTCCTGGGCCACAAAAAAAATTCCACAACCAGGTATGCCACTGGAAATTGGTTACATTGATACAAACGGTATACCATCATCTTCGCTGGTGTTTATACTATAAGATAAGCTTATAAAAACACAGGAAACTGATGGGTAATAGTACAGAAATGCAGTGAGAATTAATAGTGTTGAGTAAAACTCACCTTCATATAACTTTTCACCATCCTGGTGCAAAATTTTGTCAGCACCTTCCAAGAGTTAAGCACATGTCTAGATGCAGAATTTTATGAGCTTTCTTGTGGTCACTTCAGAATTTTGATATGAGCAATAGTATTTGAATAAATTACAAAAACTCTTTAAAAACTCATGAGTCAGTGTTATCCATGCAAAGATGGGGAGGAAGTGAGGGGAGGAGCTGGGAGGGTATGGAGGAGGGACGGGAGGGAGGGAGGGAGAAGTGAGGCTGTGGGCAGGATTTTCACCCTTCTATCACGAGGTGGATGGGTGCCTTTACCATACATTTACTCATGGCTTGCAGCCTGTTAGACGCCCTGTGGCCATGTTGAACCACAATTCATGGTGACCAGGCGACTTGGAATGTTTGGTAGAGAGGCGGATGGTTGCCATCACCGAATGTGTACTTGTGGCTTGCTGTCTGTGTTACACTGTCAGTGGCAGTTAGGAAAGGCTTAGCCCGGTGGCCTCACAAATTTGGACATTCGGTGGGGATGTGTACGGACATTTTGACACCACTTGTGGGTTACAGTCGTATTACTCAGGTGCAGGACGTTCGTTGGGAGTGACCGGACAAGCATGTGTGTGACATTGACCATTCAGTACAGTGGTGAACAGACATTTTAGCTCTGGTTGTAGGTTATGGCCTGTTTCCTGCTGACGTCTCAAGCCCAGCGGCTATGATACTGAGTGTTTGAACATGTCGGCTGGCCGGCCAAAGTTGTTGGGGACTTTTATGCCCGGATAATAGCAAGTAAATTCAAATAATGGTGTAATGGAGCCAAGGTTCATCTTCCAGATAGTGAGCATGTCCAGATACTGCACTTTCAGATAAATGAGGGATTACTGTACAGGGATAAGGAAACAAGCACAAAAGCAGTTTGAGGAAGACATTATAAATAAAAGTACTGATCAACCGAAGCTGTGTTACAGCTACATTCAAAGCAAAACTAAATCAAAGACAGAAAACAGTCCATCATGGATGAGGGGAAAATCTTTATCAATGAAGAAGATACGACTAAACAAAAAATTCCAATCAATTTATACACAAGAAATTAGATTTGAGAGAGATGAAAAGGAACAGGTATGCCCACATGTATTAACAAATATAGGCATAACAGAACACGAAGTCCAGGAAGAGTTGAGCAAATTAGACAAAGGAAAAGCAAATGGTCCTGACAAGATTTGAGGTTGGGTATTGCATGAATGTGCAGAACAGTTAATCAGACCAGTATATTTAATATTCAAGGAATCCTTAAATTAAATTAAACTACCTGATACAGTAAAAGTCCTGTAATCCAAATAGCAGAGAACTGAGGGTCTTTTGAACTACACCAAGCCCTCGTTTTTCGACCGATCTTTATTTGACAATCCGTTGTTTCGACATTTATAAATCTGTACCCTTTTTCGTTGTTCAATATGGAAATTCCCGCCATTTTGACAGTTCAAACCACGCACTGCCAGACAGACCAGCTGAGCTGCCTGTCTCCTGCTCTCTGCCCTGCTGATCAATTGCCTCTTCATCCATCTGCATTTGTTTTTGGCCTCGTGGAATACTGCAGCACCACCTTGGCTCCACCCAAGAACCTAACTATTACCCCTGACATGCGCAGTCATGTGCTCACCAACCTGAGAGTGTTTCACCATCGCATGATCGGGTGACGAATCGATCGTGCCAATGATTAATGAATACTTTTAATCCACAATGTTGTTTTGGTGCAAGTTTTATGGATTGCACATCATGTTACGTTATAATCATTGGGGGGTCCTGGGTTTCAGTGTCTCCAGTTAGGCTTCCACTGCTATTTATGGTTTTAAATTGAATACATTTGAATTTGTTTGGTGTGGTGATGTCGTGTCCAGTTGGCAGGGTCGGCAATAAACACGCTATCAAAGGGGTTCAGGTGGCTTGCTTTAATATCTCTAAGTAGATATATTTTGTTTGTTCTCCAATATTTTTTGGATTGATAATCAAATGTCAATGATCTGAGATGTATGCAGTACTAAAATAATTTACCTTGAGAATGTAGGTCTATAAGAAAACAGCTCAGATCCCTGTGTCACTTTCTTTCATATTTTCTGGTATTATTTCCATCTTTATTGAATATTTTTTAAATGACAAAGGTGGTCAGGAACCTAACCCCCCTATTTCTTAAGTCTCATGGGAAAAATCGGTTCTTTATTCGACCAGTTCATTATTCAACCACTTTTTATGGAACGCATCCCTGTTGAACAGTGAGGGAGAGGTGTATTGTTTTTTTTTTGGACTGTTGGGAGGGACCTTTGAAGACATTAAAGATACAGTATGTGCATGATCATTAACCCTTTCGATACTTAGGATAGCGGTGCAAAAGTCACCTGCTCATTACTGGACAACACAGGCTGCGTTGAACCTAATCTCCTCCGCTTGTTAATGGATGACGCAAGCTGCGTCCAGCAGAATCGCCTCCTGATGGAAAGAAAAAAACATCGTAAATCAGCGCGTAATTTATATTTGCTGAATGTTTTTATCAACACCATAAGCTAGTACAACTATTCAAGATTACATGAATTAAAAATCGGGCAGATAGAGGCATAAATAAAGGCAGGGGAAAAAATAATTTAGCAACAACTTTAGCCGTGTGAAACACCACTCCCTCACTGCAGCACGGTTGTAAGATAATTTCCTTTTGCTGTATGTGAAACCAACCAGAATTGTCTATCTATCTATCTATCTATTGCCCGACGCCATAATCCCGTAAGGGGTGGCCATTTGACTTTGAGTTATTCATTTTACGGGGAGGGGCACTAACCCTCCACCAACCCATTTGTTGATACGTAGGGAGCACGTATGGTTTGGTTATATGGTTACCACCCAGCGTTGTAAATGGTTTCTTGGCTTACAGGAAACCATTTGGCTCGTCACTCAATGTAAAGCCAGCTGTATTGTCCTATAGTAAATTTTTATATACCAAAATGTAGCTGATGATATTTCCTAAAACTCTTTCTCAGTAACAGTTACCATAAAACATATACAGTGAGCCCCTCAGATAGCATTTTTTAAATCAGCGAATCCATGGATAGCGACAGGAATGAAATCATTTCATAGCAATTAATGCTGCTCGGTTAGCGTAAATCCACAAGGCATTTAACACGTAGCGAGCAGGTGGGCAGAGTTGCCAAGGTCAGACCCTGGTAACACTGATAGTGAGTGCGAGTCTATCGTCATTCAGTTCATTGACCCATGTGGAGTGAAAGTACATATCTTAAGCCTTTCTTATAACTAATCTCCAACTATCTCCTACCATTTTTACAAACTAGTTTTAAATTTTTCCATTACCTTTACTTTTCTCGTGGGGGAATGCCGGTATCTAGGCGATACTGACAGGTGGAAGGTGAACCTCCCCGCAGTTACCCAAAGAAGAAGAAGATTGTTTTTGTTTATCCAATTACTGCCCATTCATTCAACTCGTCACAGTCTCGCCATTGTTAAAGTTTTTTGTGACCTTCCATTTATTTTCTGGCTTCTGAGTGTTCTAATATCATGGCTTCAACTTCAGGGGCTGGCCCAAGTGGTGGTGGTGGCCCAGGGGGAAAAAAACAGGAAGTGCAGGTAGTGTGAAAGTGACCAAAAAGGGCAGAGAATACATGTGTGGCAAGCCAAAGAAACAATCCAACGTGGAGGAAAAGAAAAAGATAATTCTTTGAACATGTAGTATACGTTTATCTTATTACAGTACTGAAGAAATATGACATGATATTGATGGGTAATGGAGGAAATAGGGGTATAGCTGAAGGAGTCCAGGACTGTATTAGTTTTTTTAGGTAAGAAGTTTGCCCCTCGGATAACAATTTCATGGATAGCGGCCATTTTGGCGGACTAATGTCACTATCCAAGGGGCCTCACTGTATTTCTATGAGGAAACAAGAAAGAAAAAACATCATAAGTTAGCGCATAATTTAGATTCGCTGAATGTTTTTATCTACACCGTAAGCAAGTACGACTATTTGAGATTACGTGAATAAAAAATCAGGCTGATAGAGGTGTAAATAAAGGCAGGGGAAAAAATAATTTAGCAAAAACTGTTCCCGCACTGCAGCGCGATCATAAGAAAATATCCTTTTGCGGTACATAAAACCAACCTGAATTGTCCTGCAGTAAATGTTTATGTACCAAAATGTAGCTAATGAAATTTCCTAAAACTCTTTCTTAGTAACAATTACCATAAAATATATATTTCTGTGAGAAAACACGAAGGAAAGAAAAAAACGTCGTAAATTAGTGCATAATTTATATTCAAGAGTACGAGGAAAAAAATCACTGAGAAGTAAAACTGAGGGTGTGAGGTTAAAATGTTTAAGAAATACCGCAAGTATAGAAACGGGGGGGGCAGCACTGGGCCAAGTCCGAGCTGGCCCACATCCTGAGTTCTTGCCCACGGTTGGACGCAGCCTGCATCATCCAAAAATGAAAGGGCTAAATAAACACATAAAATGATATGGGATATTGTTATTCACACAAGAAATGCATAGAAGCATAGCTGAATAGTTGTCGGCCGGTTTATCCAAGTCCAAGCCAGATAAATCCATAGATAAAGCCTAGAGAAAATATCCATTAGTTTCACTTAGTTTTCACTCATTTCACTGAAGAGTAACTTGCTGTAATTCACTTAATTTTCACTCAATACACTTTATTCATCGTCATCATCCAATCCTACGGTGCCCCGTGAGGAGCATGGGAGCCCGGAGCTAGGCAAGTTGGTCCTGACATTTACGGTGAGAGCGACCAGCCTCACTCATCCCTGAGTGGCATTATGTGAGCAGTAAACCCCAACCATCCCTTGGATATAAACCTTCACCGGCTCAATCCGATTGGAGTGCCATAATTACCCATTAGACTACCAGGCGCCAAAATTTGGTTATATGGTTACCACCTAGCTGTGATTGAGCTGCAGAAATATTACAGAAAAGAGAAGGATGAGTAGACATCTATTTGGATTTCAAGAAAGCATATGACAGACTACCACACCAAAGACTTAATGAAAACTGTATCATCAAAGAGGAATCCACATGACACAGACAGCAGCATTGGAGTTGGAAGCTATCAAAATGTGTTTGCAGATGATGCAAAAATACTAAGGAGAGTTGCAAACACAGACTCTTACAGAGAGCTACAACAATGGAACAATAGATGGCAAATGGAATTCAGTGTGGACAAATGTCATGTAATCAAGTTTGGTAAAAGTGAAAAAAGACCAGACTGGGATTATAAGCAAGGAAGTTCAACCCTACACATATCAGAAAAGTAGAAGGACCTAGGAGTGATTATTAATAACAGACTATCTCTGGCTGATTACATCAGTGAGAAAGTATAGAACATGTACACTGTACACACTGCTTGCTAATGTGAGAGTAGCATTCACATATATAAATGTAGACATGCTGAGAAAGATAATCACATCATTCATTAGACCAGTCCTGGAGTATACATCAGTAGTCTAGAATCCACACCTCAAAAAACACATAGATAAGATTGAAAAGGTGCAAAGGGCTGCCACAAGATGGGCACCAACCAGAAGGGATCTAAGCTGGGAAGAAAGACTAGAAAGATTAAACCTACCAACATTACAAGAGAAAAGGAAAAGAGGAGACATGATTATGGTATATAAGTGCATCACAGGAAAAGAGAAAATAAACATAAATGAGTATATAAGCTATGGGGAAGCAAGAGCAAGAGGACACAGCATGAAAAGAGAGGTGATAAAGACATAAGGAAATTCAGTTTCCCAGATAGAGCAACCAATCAGTGGAATGCAGTACTGAATGAAATAGTGTGTGCCAAAACTGTTCATAAATTTAAGGATATGTATAATAGAAATTATTCAAAACAGGAACAGTACGGGCTTGACTCATTCCTGTAAAGATACAGTTAGGTAAGAACACACCTGAGAGTCAGATCTTAATGACCATACCACCTTTGGTGGTGCCTCTTCATAAATGCAGTAGGTCAGTATTAAAAGACTAATCAATAGATTTTCAAAGTTCTGTGTTGTATTCTATCAAAAAATAGCCACTGAGGAATATATTGATTTATGATAGTCAGCAGATGGATTTATTTAAGTTTAGTTTTTAACAGGCCTGAGTGTGATGGGCAATGTGATCTTCCATTTGCTGCCATCATGACTAATCTCAGTCATGCTAGTTGGAGAAATCTTCTGTTCACTGTTTGTTATTTGTGTTTCACTGTACCAACTCCAGGAGTAAATGATTATGTGTGAAGCATAGTGAGAGTTTATTTTTCATTTTCTTTCCCCACCACAGATGGTGGATTATAACCCTTCACCGTCATAGATGTGTCATCACCATCATCATCATCTGGACCTCTTTTCCCACCCTAGGGCAGGGTGAGGAGTAGCAACATCCAGACAGCCCAAGTTTGCCCAGTCCAGTGGGCCATGCTTCCATCCATTCATCATCCAAGCCCCTGGAATCCTGGCTCGATTTAATACACTAAAAACATTCACCACGTTCTGTAGCTCACATAAACCTATCCGATAGAGTCATTCCTGATGCTGTCATGTTAAAAGGGGTGCCAAATCCCTGATCATGCACTTCTTCTCACAACATTCATCCAGCCAGCTCAATCTCTTGTCAGCCCTCTAGTCCCATCGACTTCCATACCTCTTTTCCTTACACACTCATCGACTACATCCTTCCACCTTCTCCTTGGCGTATCCCACCTCCTTCCTCCTTCAGATTTGCTCAGATTTACCTTTTTCACCACCTTATTGTTATCCCTTCTCTCCACATGACCATACCATCTCAGTACACTCTCTTCGATTCTGGTGTCCACAGACTTCCACATTCCAAGTCTTTCACAAATCACATTATTTCATATCCTATCCACTCTTTATACTCCACATACAGTACATTCCTCAGCAGTCCCATCTCCACTGCTATCACTTTTGACTTTTCATTTTCATGCCACACCATAGTCTCACATCCATATAGTAAAGTTGGCATTAACATTCCTTCATATAAGCCTCATGCATCTGCAACACTCAAGCCTCTGTTTCTTATCAAGGCCTTCATAGCACCAGCTACTTCCCTTCCTTGTGTCACCCTACTTTCTGCTTCTTTTGCACATTTTCTCTCTTTTCAGTCACTGTACCTAGGTATTTGAACTCTCTCTCCATAGATACCATAGATGTGTATTTTCATTATTTGACTTCACAGTATGTTGTTTGTTAGTTTTGTTTCCTTTTATTGTACAAGGCATGTTTTCTTCACTATCCCTCTCATTGTTCATCTCTTTGTTTTAGATTCTGCATTCCATATCATCTTCAGTGTTTAATATGATAAATAAAATGCTTTAACCTCACCATTCAACACATTCAACTTTTTCTCTTATTCAGCATTGGTCTCTTGGGTTTTCACTAAGCTTCAGATTTCAGTGTAGTCAGTCATTGAGTGACACGGATGATAGGGCCTGGACAAGAACTATGCAGCTCAAACATGCATTGCTCAAACAATGTGTTTGTATGTTTAACAGTACTGTACAGTGTGTTGTGGTGACTTTCCAAAACTCTCACTTTTACCTTTTCTTACCACCCAACCCCACATAAATTACCCCCTACTTATATCCACTAACAGGTAAAACAGTGAGTTAAAACTATTGTAATTAAGAACATGAATGGTATTAAAATATCATTAACAGAAACAAAAGTTACGCTGTGTACCAATGTGTTGATGATGCATAACTCCTCTGCACTTGTCTCCTGGTCCCCATTCCCAGCAATGTTGATGTCATTGTTGAGATGTTGCTGCTTCTGCACTTCCTTCCTCAACATCTAAGTCGAATTATTCAAAGTCCAGGGTTGAAACAGTGGAGCTGACCTCGTCATTGGAGGAAGATTTACCTGCATGTAAACCGGCCAGTCATGGCAAGTCTGGCGGGTGATGTCACTGCGTGCAACTTTCATATTGCGCCGCCAGGCCAGCTGACACTCTCTGCTTAAGCCCAAGATTTCCCCGTGTTGATTATGACCTGTTGCAGACTGTTTTAGAACAAAAACGCGTTACTCAGCCGCGCGTTGCTCAGTGATTGACTGCACTTTTTATGATGTTGCCAGTTCATTGGGAATTCTTCTTTTCACTGTCTCTTTGGTAGTTTCTGCTTCCATGAAACATTTTCAGAAAGATCCAAATTAATCAGATCTTGTAAGTAGATATCACCACAACTGACTTCAAAATAATCCATTCTTCCCATACTGTACAAACTTTTGATAGTTACCGTATTAGTCTCTCTACCTGTTGCTGAGTATCACAAAGCTGTAAAAGACGTGAGAATGGCTGTTACCATATCATCCACTACTGTGATTGGAACGAAGTTGTCTTTACTGAATGAAGCATATACTTTATGTACATACTGTATTTTTACACTGTTAGATGCTGTTATTATTTTAGGATTTGACTGTGCAATACAGTAGGATTGAAGGTACTTCCATGCCTAACTCCTTCACTGCCATGCCCCTTGTTATAAAACTTTCCCCTTGTCCTGAGATGTCTTTAGTTTTCAGCTTTTCTATTTTGACAGTTTTGTTCTAGAGTTATTGCTGGGTTCAAGCATGCCTGAAATCAGCTGTGAAAATCGCATTATATTCTCACATAGGTTATTATTGCTCAGTATTTTAGCACATTAGTACCATGGCTTATACACGGTGCTACCCCAAAGTTCTCGAAATTTGAAAGTAGGGCAGAAACCGCTTGTTGTAAGATGTGTGAATGCTAGGTGAGAGTGTGTGCAGCCTTTGTTAATTATTGTGTCAGGTGGCATTGTGCAGAGTGGATGTGTTTGCAGCATGTGTGTGTTTTTTTATTGTTGTGTTTGGGTTAGTTTGCAAATTTTATGATCCCAAAAATGGAGGATGTGAAAAAGCAATGTGTGTATTTACCTAATTTACCTAATTGTGATATACAGGAAATGAGCTACGCTCGTGAGGTCCCGTCTCTGTTTCTCAGTAAGTCAAATTTTGCCTTAAACTCATTTAAGATTTTAGACTGGACGATCTCTTTGTCCAGGCTATTCCACAGGTCTATACATCTATACGGAAAACTATATTTCTTGATGTCCTTCGAGCAGCTTGGCTTCTTTAGTTTCATTCCGTGTCCTCTTGTTGCTCTCTCATCCCACACAAACAGATTTTCTCTGTCAATTTTATCTACTCCTATCATGGTCCTGAACACTGCAATCATGTCACCCCTCTTTCTCCTTTCCTCTAAGGAGGGCAAATCCAGCCTTTCCAGCCTCTCTCTATATGGCAAATCTGCCAGACTAGGGACCATCTTGGTTGCTGTTCTTTGTATTCTCTCAATCTTGGTTATATCTTTCTTTTTGTGTGGGGACCACACTACTGCTGCATATTCTAACCTGGGCCGGATCATGGCCACTATCAATTTTTTCATCATCTCCTCATCCATGTAATGAAATGCCACTCTTATATTGGTCAAGAGTTTATATGTCTCTCTCACTATCTTATTTATGTGTTTTTCAGGTGACAAGCTATCCTGGACCAGCACTCCCAAATCTTTCTCTTCTCTCGCTTTTCTAATTGGTTCATTACCCATCAAATAATTCAATGATGGCCTCTTGGTACTTTTACCCATTTCCAATATTTTACATTTTTTTGCGTTGAATTTCATTTCCCACATCCGGCTCCAATCATATATCCTATCCAGATCCTCCTGTAGCATTTTACAGTCCTCTTCAACCTCTACCTTTCTCAAGATCTTTGCATCATCAGCAAACAGGCTTGCATAGCTGTTCACTCCATCTACCATATCATTTACATAAATCAAGAACATTACTGGTGCCAACACCGAGCCCTGTGGGACACCACTTGTTACTTCCCTCCATCCAGATGTCCTGTCCTTTATTACTGTCCTCATTTGTCTGTCACTCAAAAAGTCTCTCATCCATTCCAGGAGGCTTCCCTTCAGTCCTCCTATATGCTCTAATTTCCATAATAGTCTCTTGTGGGGTACTTTGTCGAAGGCCTTCTCCAGATCTAAGTACACACAATCCACCCAACCGTCTCTCTCCTGTAGCACGTCAATTGCCCTTGAGTAGAAGCTCAACAAGTTGGAAACACATGACATTCCACTTCTGAATCCAAACTGACTTTCAGTCAAAATATTCATCTCTTCCAGATATTTTATCCATCTATCTTTCAGGATTCTCTCACACAATTTCGCAACCATGCTGGTTAGGGACACTGGTCTATAATTCAGGGGTTCTTCCTTGTTTCCTCCCTTATAGATTGGCACCACATTTGCCCTCTTCCATTCCCGAGGCACTTTTCCCTCTTCCAAGGAGCACACAATTAAACTGTGAATCTTATCCGCCAGTTGTTCTCTGCATTCCTTCAGTACCCAGTTAGAGATTCCATCCGGTCCTGGGGCCTTCCATACATCTTGAGCTCCCAGTAATTTATACACTTCCTGCACTTCCACTTTTATATCTTTTATCACTACATTTCTAATCACTCCCTCTCCTTCCACAAACTCCCTTTCCTTAGTGAAAACCGATTGGAAACATTTGTTCATTACTTCAGCTTGCATTACTGCATCCTTGTAGACCTCTCCTTCTACTTTCAGTTTGGTGATTCCTTCCCTTTGCTTCAATTTGCCATTAACAAATCTATAAAACAGTTTGGGTTCATCCTTACATTTGTCAATTATACCTTTTTCAAAGTTCCTTTCTTCCTCTCTACATATTCTTGCACATTCATTTCTAGTTCTTTTATATTCTTCCTTTGTTCTGATATTACCTTTCTTTCTCCATTTGTTCCATGCCATGTCCCTCTCTTTTTTCGCTATTATACACCTTCTATTAAACCACACCTTTTTCCTGTTTTCTTTCCCACTTACTCTTGGCACATATTTTTCCACTCCCAAATTGTAGAGGTCTAAAAAGATATCCCACTTCCTCTGTATCTCTCTTGTTTCCCTGAATTTTCTCCAGTCCGCATTTTCAAAAAATTTTCTCAATTCTGCAAAGTTTGTTTTCCCAAAGTTGTATCGTCCTTGCCTATAAAGCTCATCTCTTGGCACCACATTCCCTATTATCATCTGGAACTCAATGACCACATGATCACTTTTTCCTATAGGACACAGATAATTTAATGATTCAATTACATCAGGTTCTTTGGATAGTAGCAAATCTAATCTTGCTGGTGTGTCATCACCTCTGAATCGTGTCTCTTCTTTAACCCACTGTGTCATTACATTATTCATTGCTATATTTAACAATTTAGTGCCCCACGAATCTTCACTGCCTCCCGAGTCCCATTCCTGCCAGTTCACCTCTTTACAATTAAAGTCACCCATTAGGATTATATTGTTGCTTTTCTCGATCACTTTCTGTAGATAACTAACCATGTCTGACAACATCTCCTGGTATTCATCGTCATTCCATGCTCTTGTCTTAGGGGGAACATATACCACTGCCATATCTCTCTTACCATTCTCCCCAGTTTCTAATTTCAAGTTTATGGCTTCGGCCCTGCCCTCTGCCATTTCCACAGTATCTACGTTTATACTGTCCTTCACTGCTATCATCACTCCTCCTCCCTTTTTTTCTTTTCTGTCTCTTCTCCACAATTTGTATTTCCCACCTCCCATATGAATATCAATATCTTCTTTCAATTTAGTCTCTACAAAGCACATAACATCAGGTTCGTGTACCCTCAAAAAATCATTGATTTCTAATCTCGCCGATATTAGTCCATCATTGTTTGTGTACGCCACTTTCAAACTTTTTTCATCGTTTTTTATACTCTCGTCTCTCCTTCCTTCCGTCGGTACCACTTTCTCAATTTCTGGTTCATAACTCTCCAATAGAACTCTGTCTTCTCTTTCTCCGTTCGTTGTTCGTTTTTTATCTTTGCTTCCTTTACTAACTCCTTTAATTTAGCTCTTTCCTCTTCATTTGCAACTCTCCTAATCCAAACATTTTTAAACCCCTCTTTCTCTGACAATTTCCACGTTCTACTTATGATTTCATTCACTATTACTTGGGACTTAAACTTTACTTTCAAGGGCCTTGCCCCACCATCCTCGTACTTTCCTAACCTAAACACTTCTTCAATCTCTTCTTGGGCTTCATTGTTTCCTTCCATAACCACTGATTTTATTTCTTTAGCTTTGCTCAGTTCCTCTCTCTCTCTTTCAGATCTTACTGTCATTCGTTTTTCTTTTATTCCTGAAATTATCACACATTTTTTCTTGTCTGCTACATCCCTGACCAAAGATTCTCAACTTCTTAGTACTCTAACTACTTCCTTCTCCACTTTTTCCTTACTTTGTTGTTCTATGATTTCCTTTAAATTTACATTTCCTTCCTCCTGTATTTTCTTCCACCCCTTGTGTTGCTCCTTGATTTCCTGAATATGCTCATCTTGCCTCCTCGATTTTGATTCATATTCATCTAGTTTACTTTTTATTCTGTCCCTTTCTTCCAACCTCTTATTCTCCCTCTTCAGCTGTTTTATTTCATTTGATGCGGATTCGTCATTCGCCTTTAATTCTGTAACTTCTTTTTCTTGTTCCTCACTACGTGTGCTAACTTTTTCCAGCCTATTCTGTAGGACTTTGATCTCTCTCTTGCTCTATGGTCCGTTCCTGCAGCTGCTTAATTACTTCCCATACCTTTTTTAACTCCTGGACATTCCTCTCCGCCGTTTTCTCTACTCCTGCTACTCTTGTTTCTTGCAGCTTATCACTTCCTTTGCCTACATTTAGCGCGGAGAAGCCCACAAATTCCCCCTCGTCAGTTGTAAACAATCTTCCGTCTCTCTCCGCCATGATACAACCATATGGAAATTTTCTTTTTCACTTTGTCTTGTATTTTTAGGGCCGAAACTTGCGTTTTTTTTAAACTAATATCCGACGGGACCACCTCTCACGCATTCAACCACATAATCACAATAGGCTATCTCCTTTTCGCTGCTAGTTCTGCGATTATTTCCCCTCGATCCAGGAGCAGCTCCGTCTCTCTCCCTCTACGACCCATATATCACAATTAGGTAAATACACACGTTTTATGTAAAACTCAGGAAGAACGCTGCAGAACTTATAAAATGTTAAAAAACAAGCATTTGGTGACAGTGCTTTGGGGGTTACACAAACCTTTGACTGGTTTAAGTGTTTTAAAATTGGACAACAGACATCAACAGACAACGATGCACGTTCTGGTCGCCCTTTCACCAGTTCAGCTCCTAACAATATGGCCAAAGTTCGTGCAGTCATCCTCAAAGATCACAGGAGGACAGTTCATGATGTTTGTGACATTATTAGCCTATTGTATAGAACTTGCTAATGCATTTCATCTGGCAACCTTGATGTGAGACGAATCATTGTCAAGTTTGTCCCGAGGCTTCTGACTGACGACCAAAAGCAGCATCACAAGGAAGTCTGCATGGAGCTCAAGGAAATGGCTGGAAATGACCCTAACTTCCTTCCAAGTGTCGTTACTGGTGATGAAAGCTGGGTTTATTGGTACGACCCGGAAACAAAACAACAATCACTGCAGTGGAAGAGCCCAACTTCGCCGTAACCAAGTAAGGCATATCAGGTCAAGAACAGTGTGAAGGCAATGTTCATCACTTTATTCGACATGGAGGGCATTGTTCATAAGGAATTTGTTCCTCAAGGACAGACCGTCAGTGCAAAGTTCTACTGTGACGTTTTGAGACGGCTCCGGGAGGACGTGAGGTGAAAATGTCCCGACGGATGAAAATGAGTGCTTCACCATGACATTGCACCTGCACACACAGCCCTTGTTGTTCAGCAGTTTTTAGCATAAAGAAACAAGCCGATTGTCCCCCATCCCCATATTCGCCAGATTTGGCCTCCTGCAAGTTTTTACCCTTTCTGAAAATGAAAATCCAGCAAACAGGATTAAGATTTGATACTATATCCAGGAGGAATCGCAGAAGGTCCTGAACAAGCTGATGCTGAAGGACTTCCAGAATGTGTTCTGATTGTGGGAGAAGCAGTGGGATTGATGGCTGCATGCCCAAGGAGACTACTTTGAAGGGGACAGTGGTGATTAGGACTTGACAAAAGTTTTTTCCTCTCCTTTGGTCAAATTTTGGGAACTTTTTGAAGGTATATGGAATGTAAAATAAAAAGGAACAGATGCTATAATGGTAAATTTATTTTGATTGTAATTTTCTTTATTAAGTATTTTGTCATCTGTTACCAGATTTTACTAAAGCTATGTAAATATTCAGCCATTATGATGACAGACTTGTTCATTTCAGTTCCAAACTACTTGAGGAAAATGTATGATAGGCACACACAACATGCCATGTGTATTGCATGAAATATATAGGACATGACTTACGACTGAAAGATCGTAGGAGAAAGTGTTTATGTGAATTCATAGGACAGAATGTGAATTCTGACAATAAAACCCACCAAATTCGGTCTCGATGAGCATAACATGACTTCCACCCCAGCATTACGCAACTAGCCAGCAAGCGAGTGAGTGATTCATCGAGGCTGCAATATGAAGTGCTATATCGGGGGTGGGGGTCACAGTCGTTCTCCAAGTGAGGTGTGGTGTTACCATATTTACAAAGAATCACACCACTTTTGTTTATTTTTCACAGTTACTCTTTCCTCTTATCTTCCTCCATAGCTGTTACATGTAATATAACAGTTCTATCCCTCGATTTTAGCCCTCGTGTCTGTCAAGATAGTTCATAAGGAAGTGTGTAAAGGACAGAAACAGATGCCTGGAATTTGGCTGTGATGGGACTGGGAAAGAAAGTATTGGAAACAATTCACAGGATAAATAGGTCTCCATATCATATCTTTTCACTGATATCACAGACTATTATGTTTTTTATTATTTTTCAGTTAATATTAACTCAGATTTGACTGTGAACAACTTCAGTACAGTAGGGTTTAAAAACAGCTTCTGGTGATGGTGAGGTCTCCCTCCATCTCACCCCCCATATCTACCACTGATCAGCTGTTTAGCCTTTGTTTATAGTTCTTGAGCAGGTGTTATGCAACGAGCTTTTCATTATTTTTGAGGAGTATAATAGCTATAGATAGATAATAGCAGGTTGAAATGTTTATTGGTTTGGAAGGTTAACTTCAGATGTTTCATTGTTGTTGTTGTGTGAGATGGCTAGTGAATGGTGTATGACATGTGTTGTGGTGGTTGGGTGAATCTAGGAGAGAGAGAGGAGGGAAACATTTTCCATGTATTCTGACTGTTGGCATGAATGGGCTAGAGAAATGGTGTTTGGTAGCATATTGGGTGAAACTATAGGAGAGCTTCCATGCAGTGAATTTACAATTGTATTTTTTTTCTCCCTCAGTAAATTATAACGTAATTATCTTTGCGGTGGCTTTAAGAAGTTGCGGAAATGCATAATCTTCATGATATCAACTATACAACCTCACCCATTGTTCACACAAACCATGACAAGAGGACACTCAGGTTGATTCGACTTCAAAGTCAGTCCGTCACTAATGGTTCATCCCTAATAGCCTAACTTTATTAGACCCAACTTAACCTAACCTAATCAGTATGCACCACCTTGCATTTCTCCAAGTTAAATGGCATTTGCCATGTCTCACACCATTCCCTAGCCTACACAAGTCTGCCTGAAGTTTTTCAGTTCCTTCAAGACTGCTCACATTTTCTCCAAGCTTGATGTCTTCTGCAAAATTTGAGATCACGCCTAACAGGCCAACATCGGTGTTACTGGTATATGTAATCTCTCCACTATCCGTTGTAATAGAGCCAAAGGCATGACCGGAAAGTAGTCTTGTCCGGATAGTGGTCCTGAAGCTCCAGCACCAGTCATTCCTGACCCTAACCTAACCTAACCTGAATCAGAAAACCACCTACCTACCTTCCTACCAGACATGCATAGCACTTATTTAAGACACCATTCACATAAATAATGGACACAAAGCATGAATTAATTGGATTTTATCCAAAAACTGATGATTTTGAGATGAGTAAGGCAGAGGCGTTCACAAGTTGCCAGCATAGTGTAAGTAAGTGTTGGACATGGCAGTCACTAAGAAAATCACCCTTTCTCACATCTCATGCACTAAAATATGGGATACAAAGCATGAAATAAATAAATTGTTACCAGAAAATTATGATTTAGAGGTGAGTTGGGCAAATATGTTCACCAGTTGACTAGACAGTGAATGTAAGAGACATGGTAATCACTGAGAAAGTCATCTTTTTCACAGCCTGTGCACTCAAATATGGGACACAAAGCATGAAGTAAATAAAATGTAACCAGAAAAACTATGATATAGAGGTGAGTTGGGCAAACATGTTCACCAGTTGATTAGATAGTGAGTGTATGTAAGAGACATGGTAATCACTGAGAAAATCACCTCTTTCACAGCCTGTGCATTCAAATATGGGACACAAAGCATGAAGTAAATAAATTGTAACCAGAAAAATTATGATTTAGAGGTGAGTTGGGCAAATATGTTCACCAGTTGACTAGTTAATGTACGTAAGAGACATGGTAATCACTGTGAAAATCACCTCTTTCACAGCCTGTGCACTCAAATATGGTACACAAAGCATGAAGTAAATAAAATGTAACCAGAAAAATTATGATTTAGAGGTGAGTTGGGCAAATATGTTCACCAGTTGACTAGATAGTGAACGTATGTAAGAGACATGGTAATCACTGAGAAACTCACCTCTTTCACAGCCTGTGCACTCAAATATGGGACACAAAGCATGAAGTAAATAAAATGTAACCAAAGAATGAGGATTTAGAAGTGATTATGGAAAACATTTGGCAGCTGACAGTGTACTTACATGTCAGTGGTGGCTGTTTACCCCACCTCTAAAGCTCTGACAGTGGTGAACTGCACTTAATCCGTAGCACTGTGAATTATAATTGTAAAAAAAAAACTCACAGCAGTTCAGAAACAACTGTCAGAGTGGCGGGAGGGGGAGATGGTGAGAATAAAATGTAAACAAGACCGTTCGGCACCACGCGCCAAATTCAAACTTACGGGTTGAAATTTTTTTTTTTTTTTTTTTTTTTTTTTTTTTCAATTTTTTGGCATTTTTGGGTTTCGAACATCAGCCTACAATGTCCGAACAGTGGTGTAACTGGATAGTGGTCGTTTGGAAAGTAGAGAGATTACTGTATGTGTTGAACAGGAGTGGACTAAGGACTGACCATTGTGGAACTCCAGAAGTGACTGAAGCCCAGTAAGAAGCAGTTCCATTGATCACTACTTGTTTCCTATCTGTGAGGCAGTTTTCTGAATGTAACTTCTTGTTAATACTAAGTGCATATGCTTTTGACATTGGTCCGAGATGAGACACTTTGTCAAATGTCATATGCACTAGGTATTTTGTGGAAAAATTCAAGGAGGTTGGTTATGCATAACCTGTGTTGTCTGAACTCATGCTAGGGGTCCGTTATCAGGTTGTGATTTTTCCAGGTGTTCGGCTGTTCTATTTTATAATCATTCCATCTAGTTTAACAGTTTTGCTTTGATAGTACAATATCTCAGATCATTCCCCTAGCCTTCACATGTCTGCCTGGATTTTGGCATAATTCTGTGGACATTCCTGATCACCTTGGTTAAATGTTGTGGTCATATTTGCTAGCGTCCAGTCATCTGGCACTTCCCCTGTTTTCAGTGACTTGAAGATTCTGCAAATAAAGGAGCTGCCTGGTCTTTAAGAACTCCTGAAAGGTTTCCTGAAAGCCAGGAAACCATTCACAATGCTGGGTGGTAACCATATACCCATCCAGCATGTGTTCCCTATGTGTCAGCAAGTTGGTTGGTGGAGAGTTTGTGCTCCTATCCATATATTTAACTTGTCAGTTCTTGCCACCTTCTCAGGTATACATGTGAGGATGGTAGAATCTTCACTCTCATAGGTCGGTACTGGTGTTGCCACGTCAAAAGTACCTTCTAACATCAAGACCAAAGCAAAATAGTCTTTTAGAGAGTTGATTATATTCAGGTTGCTCCTGATTGATCCTTAGGTGATCCAATACTGTACCACCTTTGAACGGTTTCCTGCTGTTTACATGGCTGAAGAACTCTTTAGAGCTCTGTTTGCTTCTTGATGCATCTCTGATTTTTTCATTTCTTGTAGCCAACATTATCAGAGATTTCACTCTCCTACATACAGTCTTGATGGAGTCCAAATCATTCTGGTCTGCACTGCTTTTGGCCCTCTTGTATGCAGCCTTTCTCTCTTTTATTTCAGTGGCTATTTCATTACTAAACCATTTTGGTTGAACTGATCTTGAGGGTGAGACCTTGGTATGGCATGAGTGTGAATAGTTAAATGAGAGCATTGGAGAGGAACTGTTACGGAATGTGTGTGGGTTGCAAGGGCTGTGAGAGGGGGAGTGGGATACTGGTCCATGGACCCCCAGACCCCGCAGTTCAGAGTACAGGACTGTTTCATTTTCGTTTTCGTAGGCTCCAACATGCTTGCATGCGTCGGCCTTGGTCACCTAATGGTGGCTCTCCATGCTGCTCGATCCCTGGCAGCCTCCCAGTTCAGTCCCCCTTAAGTCACACTTAATGACCTCGTCCCATGTCTTTCTCGGTCTACCCCTTCCAACCCCTCCCCCAATATTAACACCTCTCACCCTCTGTACCCAATTATCATCCCCCATCCTTTCCACATGTCCAAACCACCTCAGCCTACCTCTCCTCATCACAACACCAATACACTCCAGTCCCATCCTACCTCTCAACTCTTCCATCGTAAACCCAGCCCCCCCAGGCCTTGCACGCAGGGATGCACTGCACATCCACCTAATCACTGTCATTTCTGTACATTTAAACCTGCGAATATCCTCTTCCTTTACTACCCAGGTCTCACTACCAAACAGCATCACACTCCTAACACATGCTGCATACAAAGACCCCTTAGCACGTAAGGAGAGTCCTCTCAATGTCAGGAGAGGCAACAGCTCCCTGAACTTCTTCCAACCACTTCTCACCCTAGCAACCGAGCTAATGCCAGCCCCACCTCCGGTACATAACATGTCTCCCAAATAACGAAACTCCTCCACACACTCAAGAGACTCACCTGCAAGTTCAACCGTCTCACACATAACAATCTCCACCTGCTCTCCCCGACACGCCGCACACATGAAATCAGCATCGTCTCGCAGTCTACATCTAATACCACTACATCTCTTGTGCACCCATCTATCACAAACACTGCACAAGATGGAATTACTTCCCACACCCATGTGGCAAACTGCACATGGCCACTCTCCCTCTCCTCTGATTGTACAACCACCAACCCTAGATATCATCACTTTTGTTTTATCTGCATTTACCCTTAAGCCCTTGTACCCCATACCATCTCTCCACTTCTTAAATCTTTCCTCTGCCTCCTTTTCATTCTCTGCAATCAACACCAAATCATCAGCATACAACATCTCCCATGGAAGTCCATCTCTGAAGTCACGTGAGAGGGCTTCAAGCACCATGATAAACAACAAGGGACTCAAAACTGACCCCTGATGCACACCAACATTCACGGAAAACTCATCACTCAAAGCTCCATTCACTGTTACCTGGGTGTGAGCACCCATTTACATGGCCATAACCACCCTAACCAGCCACTCTTCCAACCCTAGCTTTCTCATTGCCCACTTCACCACCTCTCTAGGGACTCTGTCAAAGGCCTTTTCCAGATCAACAAAAACAAAATACAATTCCCTTTTCTTTCCAATATATTTTTCCTGAAGCTGTCGAACAATGAATATGGCATCAGTGGTCCCCCTGCCTGGCATAAACCCAAACTGCATCTCATCGATATTCACTCTTTCTCTAATCATACCTTCTAGAACTCTCTCCATTACTTTCATTATCTGATCTAAGAGCTTTATACCTCTGTAATTTCCCCTTTCCAGGGCATCACCCTTTCCTTTGTACACATTTACAGTTACACTCTTCAGCCAATCATCTGGGACAACACACTCATATATAATCATATTTATCAGGTCATTGACCAACCTCACCCCAGTATCTCCTGAGGCCTTCAACATTTCAGCAGTCAACCCAGACACACCTGCTGCCTTCCCCACCTGCATCCTGCTTATTGCCTTACACAGTAGCAGCGTCAATCAAAGGCCAAGGGCCAAACACTGGATCATCTGGCTCCAAACCGTCTCTATCCCAATCAAACGCCTCTTTCAACAACCGGCTATAATGCTCTCTCCATGCATCTTTAATATCCTCACTGTTCACCACTACCCTTCCATCATCATTCTTCACACACTGCTAACCTACAATGTCCCGATTATCCCTTTTCACCTGATTTGCCACCCTAAAAATCATATTTTTCCTTCCTCCATGATTTAGATTATCAAGTAAAAGTCTCTGTGACTCAGACTTCACCCTCTATACCTCTCTTCTAGCCCTGCGCTTGGCAGCCAAGTACTCCTCCCTGTTACCACCATTCTTCCATTCCTGGAAAAGCCTTCTTTTCTCCTTAACTGCAGCTTCTACACCCTCATCCCACCACCAAGTTACTTTATGTCTTGGTGGGCCTGTTGTCCAACCGCATATTGCATCGGTAACTCTCAAGAGGTTGTTCTTAAGGGCTCTATACTGTTCATTAACGCCTCTATCTACGGCTTCCTGTTCAGCCACCACTCTCCTCATATCACTATAAAAGGCATCCCTTACTGATTGGTTTCCCAGCTTCCATATTTTCCTCCTAGGTACATATGTCCTCCTTCTCATCACTCGTTCCTTAAGCACCATGTCACAAATCAATAGTTTGTGCTGCTGCACACACTCCTCGCTTCCTATAACTTTAACATCCCTCACTAATCTCCTATCAGCCCTCCTGACAAGAAAATAATCTATCTGACTACTATTTCCCCCGGACTCGTATGTAATCAACTGGCTGATTCTTTTCATAAAATGTGTGTTGCACACAATCATGTCCATAGCCTCCCCAGACTCGAGTATTCTTTCCCCTTCCGCATTCCTCACACCATATGCACATCCTTTATGGACTCCTTCATAACCTTGAGCTGCTTCACCCAGATGACCATTTAAATCCCCTCCCAGAACCACTACCTCATCATCACCCATACCACTCACTACACGTATTAAATCATCCCAAAATCTATCCTCTGCGTCATCCAATCCTACCTGTGGAGCATATGCCGATATAACTGAAATCATTTTCTGCCCGATCAAAATTTTCACTACTAATATCCTATCACTTACTCTCATAACATTCATGACATATTCCACCCATTTCTCTGCAACCAACACACCCACACACCCATATCCGCCAGTTCCCCCCTGCCAAAACAACTTATAGTAGCAATCCTTCCCAACAATCTTTCTGGCCGATCCACCTCTGTACCAGACTTCCTGCAAACATGCCACATCCACCCACCTCCTACTGAATGCCTCAACGACTTCCCCTGCTCTTCCTCTCAAACTTCCCACATTCCACGAATCCACCCTAAACCCCCTGGGTGATTTGCTGTCCTCAGGCTTGCTTCGGTGCTTGTATTTGTAGTTCATAGTCGGTAAGATAAAGGGGGGTAAACATTCCAAAGGCCCGACCCACTGCACAGTCCTAGGTCCAGGCAATGGATCTGGGACCCCTAGCCCACCAGCTTACCAGTGGCTGTGGTAGTGGCCTTGGGGCACCCTGCCAGGACAGCTGCAGGGACACCCTCCAAGCATGGCTTGGCACTGCAACTTCCCCGCCATTATACACCCACTGATAGGGCAGCCTTCTGGGGTGCTACTCCCAGGTTCGGGCCCCTCTCTATTGAGCGGAAGCGGCAGCCTGGGAACCGCAATGCCCTGTACCCTCTAGCACAGGTTCGAGCCCCATCTCGCCCCGGACCCATGATCTATGCTGGCGGAACCCCAGTCAAGCCTCCCCCCAAATTGTGTACGAGAAAAGCTAATAGTACAGACATTAATATGAATGTGTATGAAGGACCAAGTAAAATACTGTACATTGCTTTGTTTTACGGTATATATACAGTAACCATCTCTAATTGTTACATATGGTTTAATCCATTTACAGATGAATATTTTCATTATACAGTAGACCCTTTATAAGCCGAACTATATGGGGCTATACCCTGGTTTGAATGACCGATTTTCCCGGCTTACCAAATTTTCACCCCCCAAATTGCGAAATTACCGAATTTTCACCTCCCAAAATTGCTAAGACAATACCTATTACTTGTCCTTTCAACACTAAATTAAAGAAGCATATATAAATAAATAAGTTATGACAAAAAATAATTTAGTGCATTTAATATACATTTAACCCCTCCAGTGCTGGGTGTATTTTCATTTTGTTCTTGCTGCCACCAGACAATTTTAGTCAGTGTAGGTTGGATCTTTGGAAGTGCACGGGGTTGGTACTGCCTTCGTTAGCCCCTTCAGTATGTGAGTCCAGTCTTGAGTGCCATAAAATCGGCTGGAGGAAGTGTAAATAAAGTAGAAATAGACGTCACATTACTGAAGTGGTTAATTGATAGAAAATCATTCACAGGGGCTGTACAGACTGTCGGTAGCGTGTGTTGGAGATGGATTTTCACCCCCCCAAATTGCAATAACAATACTTATTACTTGTCTTCTTAACACTAAAGTAAAGGAGCATATACAGTGTATAAATTAATAAAGAAAGACAAAAAAGAAAGAATTCAGTCCACATAATTTGCCTTTCGTCAGAGGAGGTAGATGCGTCGGCAGTTTGTTTTGTTTTGGAGACGGAGGTGGTGGAGGTGATTGAGTTCACACTTGAACGTAAATTCTTAAAAGTACCCAGTATTTTTTTCACTCTATATTAAGAGCTAAACTTAAATGTAATCACTGTAATAGACTGCAGTGTAACACCTTTCGTTAGAGGCAGTAGATTCTCGGCAGTTTTTGTTTTGGAGACAGAGGTGGTTGAGTTCACACTTTAACGTAAATTCTAAACTGTACCCAGTATTTATTTCACTCTATATTAAGAACTAAACTTAAATGTAATCACTGTAATAGACTGCAGTGTAACATCTTTCGTTAGAGGCAGTAGATTCTTCGAAGTTCGGCAGTTTGTTTTGTTCTGGAGACGGAGTTGGTGGAGGTGAGCGAGTTCACACTTTACCGTAAATTCTAAACAGTACCTAGTATTTATTTCACTCTAAATTAAGAACTAAACTTAAATGTAATCACCATATAGACTGCAATGTAACACTTTCAGTAATAATAGTACTGAACTTTAATCATGATCACTACACTAAATCACACTCGCACATTTTTTTTTTTTAGCTTCATTCCTTTACGATTAGAGGTGCCAGTAACACTTCTTTTAAGCTTTGAACCTTCCATTGCAAGGCAGAAGACAAAAGGAGAGCACTGCTCAGCACTAGATGACAGTAAGAATGGCGCAATTACCGTCTCCAAAAGCAAGCAGCAGACTGGCACCACGTGTCCGCCTGGCGCCATTTCTCCCCCTACTTTCGCATTTCGGCCTACTTTCATACGTGGTCTTGGCCTGAGTTCGGCTAACTGAAGATTCCGGCTTCTAAAAGTTCGGCTTATGCAAGGTTTACTGTACTAGTAATAAGCTTGGAGCTGCTGTTTTGGATATACACATTACCGCATTTCTGAAAAGATTAAAATGCCTGCTTGTGCTTTATTTTAGGTTATTACATAACTGTTTTATATTAACTGTCATCAGCGGGAAAGAAGCTATCTCTTAGAGGACCTAAATAATTTTGATTCAAGTGCAAACATACCCCAGCAAGGCCACTGATATTGGTTTGGCCCACCTTCATTGAAAGGACTGGTAGTCCCTTTGGTAGGTTGCATAAACTGGAGGAGACAAGAAATGTAGATATTTTTTGAAAGATGTGTAGTAGGGAACTGTTTTGATAACAGGGTAGATGCTTAGACAGGATGATCACATAAAAAGAATAATTATTAATAGGTTTGAGGAAAGGGTGTCAGTTGGTTAGTTTATGGGGGAGAGATGTAGTAGGTCAAGAAGAAGGTGAATGGATATGGTAAGCAAATATATGAGAAAGTGATATATAGGAGTTGAAAAAGGATCAAAGTACTGTAGATGGATAAAGTATGAACTGAGATGCACTTAACAAGGGTTTGGTACACCTTTTTCAATGTAGTACAGGATAGTCAACATATTGACTCCATCCAACTGGTGGTTGTAAACCAAATTAGGGAAAAAAAAAAAATATGTGGACATGGTTTTGCATGTGAGGTAGAGCTCTGACTGGAGATTGGCATGCCATGGGAATACAGGTACAGCCATTCAAGTTGTGCACCTAACCTCTCACTTTAATGTTCTGTGTGGTTTAGATCCACATGAGTGAGATGAAGCCCATTATATACGAACTAATGTGTAGAAGTTATGCCCCACCTAACCCTAGAGCCCCCATTGTCACAGGACAGTGGGATTTGAAATGCTTATGAAATAACTGTTGGTTTGGAATGACAGTTACTATCACTACCATACCAGAAATGCTTTCACTCTCCCTTCCAAATATGACCCTTCCATCTTTCCCTCTCTCATTTTTTTCCTTCCTTTTATTATCTCTCTCTCTCTCTCTCTCTCTTAAAAAAAAAAAAAAAACGAAGGCTTTAAAAATTCCAAAGTTTACAGTGGAGAGCAGACTGTGGATATTAAGTAAACGTGGAAGACAATTTTGGTCACCTTGCAAGACTGTGGATATTAAGTAAACGTGGAAGACAATTTTGGTCACCTTGCAAGTCAAGTTTGTGAGAGTCAGTTACATGCTGGTTGAGATATGACTATATTTGTTTGACCTGTATCACTGGCCACGCTGTTAGATAGTTTTCCCACTTTTATGTTTCTGTCAGGATCCTTAACCCTTTCTGTCAAGTAAAGATTTGGATGTAGATAGTGATGATATATGTGCTCAGTTGTGTGTGAATTGTATGATGTACATGATACTTCAGTCTTGCAGAGGGTGAATGAGAGTAGAGAGGGAATACTTATACTGCATAAGCATTGTCAGATTTTTTTCTCTCTCACGCCAACCCTCTAGTTTTATGACATGTAGGAAGCAATGGGTGCCCGATACTGTGATGTACGCATTTACACAGCAGAACAGCAAGTTAAGAGATTAGTTCTTGGTCATTTCAGCAGAATTAATGGATTGGTTTTTTCCTGTGATAAATTTGACAGATGGTGGTACTTTAATTTGAAAATCGACACCGTAATATCTTTGAAATAATGATTAGTATGGCATTATGTTTAAAATAATGGTCATGCATCCCATTAGTAGGGCATTATATTTAAAATATGGTCATATATTCCATGATGTGAATTTTTCTTGCATCATACATATTAAATTTTGCGGTCAATAAAGATGCCAAGGAGAATTTTATCAGTAGTTTATAATGAAATACCGTGGGTAACTATTTTGAATTTGTTGTTTTCTAAAAAGTACCCAAGAAATGGGTGAAAACCTGAAATTGATTGTCAGTGACTGCTGTACTATAGACATCTGTTTGGACTCTGCTGTATGTTTGATAGTGTTAGGTGGTAATTTAATTGTAATAATATTGATGATGATGAGTTTACATACTGGTATGTCAGAGATATTTAATATGAAATAAGAAGTCAACAACGAATTTGTGAATTTCCTACATTTCAGTTATTCAGTAATGTCATTTAGTGATATGCTGTAGTGGCTGCATATTATTTAGTGAGAATTGGAAAATTCATATAACCATGGAGTGAATCCACTTGATTTTCAGAGCTTTACATAATTAATAATAATTACAGTGGCTGGGGTGCTGATGAGGGACATAGAGAATCCACTTGATTTTCAGGGTTTTATGTAATTAATAATAATTCCAATGGATACGGTGCAGATGAGGGATGCCTTCTTGTGGTGGCACTGACATAGCCAGGGAGCTCTGCTGGCCTGTTATACAAGCGTCTCTTAATTCCTCTCCTATCCTCTCCAAGGAGGATGGGGAACTGCAAGAGAAAGTAGCTTCAGCTTGCTGTTCACTGTGTTCACCTGCAGATGAGCTTGGGGTTGCAGCGGCAAAAACAACAGTGATTGGTAAATTGTTTGGATGAACTGAATATTACTTAACCCCTTCACTACCAGAGTTCTATCTTAAACCCAGTAAAATTGTTTGGCAGCAGTCTGAAATAAATGTAAATGATGTTATTGTACTGAAGGGGTTAAACATCAGCTTCCAAGGTTTTTCATAGTATGAATTTTTCAAGAGTATTTAAATCTGCATCAGAATAATCCCAGCCTTTCTAAAATACTTAGTCCAGTCCCTCTGGTTTTCAGCCTTGTCATTACTTGCCGGCAGCCAGCTATTATGCCGTCTACTTTCTCTTCTGAGTCGTCTACATACGCAGCCCTTCTCAAACAATCCATATTAATGATACTAAAAGAGAGAAGACACAAATTGTATATACATTCATGGTATTACAACCTTGAAGCTGTACATGTGCGTGTGTGAACCATAGCAGTGGTCAGGTTTGAATGTAAAAGACACTAATACAGAGGACTTTGTAGGAGTAATGTATTGTCATTGTATTTAGAGGTAGAGTAAAGCCTCAAAAGCATTTTTGGTTTTGGGTGGGAGGGGTAGAGTCACAAGAAATCAGTTGCAGATTGAAGTTTTAAACATTATTATTTTTTTTGTATCAGTTTTTAATAGCAAGTAATGCAACAGAGATAACAGGTATTAGCTGTACCATGGTAAAGCAATTTATTAGCTGTACCATGTTACGCAGAGTTTATTAGCTGTTTCATGGTATTGCACCATGACACTGAGTTTTAAAGGTTCATTAGGTCTGACATCTTTCCTCCTCCATATAACCCCCAACAAATGATGGCCATGATAGAAAAACTTTCAGGCTACTTTATGCTTGCAAAATTAATACATACATTTTTTAATGGGATTCTTTTCTTTTCCATTTTTTTTTTTTTTTAAGCTCTCAGTATTGCTTTTAATCATCCCTTTAGACTTTTTCATGATTTCTTAAGTATTTACATACCATCTTAGAGTATATTACTATTATTATTGTTATTATTATTATTATTCGTTTCGTTTTTGAAGGCTGCAACATGCTTGCATGCGTCGGCCTTTTTTTTTTTGGACTGGAGCGTGTAGAATTTTATGATGTCTACCAATGACCCTTGGGTGGATTCGATCCTCTGACCCTACGGCCAGAGTGGAGCGCTCTAACCCACTGAGCCATCATTGTCATCGTCATTTTCATTCATTCGTCATCTAAGCCAGTGTTTCCCCATGAGTAGCAAAGGAGCCTGGGGCTATGCAAGTTGGTCCTGACATTTAGGATGAGAGTGACCAACCTCACTCATCCCTGAGTGGCATTACATGAGCAGTAAACCCCGACCACCCCTTAGATATAAACCTGCACTGGCTAAATCTGATTGGAGCACCTTAATTGCCCACAAAACCACTAGGCTCCATAATTTGGTCATATGGTTACCACCCAGCATAGTAAATGGTTTCCTGGTGTACAGGAAACCATTTGGCTTATTTGGCTTGTCACTCAGTGTAGTCACCATAGATAGAAGGAAGAGGAGTGAGTGAAGGAAAGAAAGACAGATTATTTTTATTAAAATCACTCTCAATCAAAATTCACTCATCTTAAATGTCAGGACCAACTTGCCCAGCCCCAGGCTCGTATGCTTCTAATGTGACGACATAGGATTGGATGATGGATGGATGGATGGATTATTATTATTATTATTGTTATTATTATGATTATGATGATGATGATGATGATTATTATTATTATTATTATTCATTCAGACCTCCTTTCCCACTGTAGGGCAGGAGTTGCAATGTCTGGACAGCCCAGATTTGCCCTGCTCAATGGGCCGTGATTCACTCACCATTCTAACCCACAGAATCCTGGCTCTATCTGATAATCCAAAAACATTCACCATGTTCTGTAGCTTCACATAAACGTATCCGTTAGAGTCAGTCCGGATGCAGTCATGTTAAATAGGGGTGCCAAATCCCTGATCATGCGCTTCTCCTCACAATATTCATCCAGCCAGCTTGATCTCTTGTCAGTCCCCCAGTCTCACCGACTTCCAAACCTCTCTTCCCCACACATGTATCCACCATATTCCTCCACCTTCTCCTTGGCCTACCTTGCCCCCTCCCTCCTTCAAATTCACCCAGACGTATCTTTTTCACCACACTTTTGATATCCATTCTCTCCACATGACCAGACCATCTCAGAACACACTCTTCATTTCTGGTGTCCACAGACCTCCTCACTCCATGTCTTTCATGAATCACATTCTTTCGCATCCCATCCACTGTCTGTTCTCCACATACATTCCTCAGCAGTCCCATCTTTACTGCTCTCACTCTTGACTTTTCATTTTCATGCCACACCACAGTCTCATTTCCATAGTTAAAGTTGACCCTAACACTCCTTCATGTAAGCCTCGTGCAGCTGCAACAATCAAGCCTTTGTTTCTCATAGCACCAGCTACCTTTCTTCCTTGTGTCACTATAGTTTCCACTTCTTTTGCACATTTTCCTCTTTTCTCTTGCTGTACCCAGGTATTTGAACTCTCACCAATTCCAGTCTCTTTCCATTCATTCTAACATCGCATTGGGAGACCTTCACTTTCAGTAACCATCACTTTACTCTTTTCTACACGATGCTCACAGACATCAGCAAAACTCTGCACTAGTCAACCAAGTTCTTGTCTGGTATTTGCAAGTAGTACTGCATCATCAGCATACAACAAATATGAGATATTCCATCCATCACCATTCATTACCAATGCCATCCCCCTCTCCATTACTCATGTTTTTGCATCTCTCATTACCCCATCCATATATATTGAAGATCCATGGGGACATCACACAACCTTGTTGCACACCCACACCGATCATGAATCATTCACTTAGATGCCCATTAACCCTTACGCGTGCTTCACTACCATCGTAAAAACTCTTGACAGCACCTATCCACTATCTGTCTCACTGCAAATATTTGATCCACACATCCTCTGCCACTCTTAAAGCCACCCTGTTCATCACTCACTAGGACTTTTGATATCTCTCCTACTTTCTCTATAATAATTCTTCCATATACCTTTCTTACCATGTTCAATAAACTTATTCCACGATCATTCTTGCACTCACTTCGCTTACCATTATTTTTGTCCAGGGACACAATCACAGCGTTTTTCCTCTCCTCTGGGACACTTATCCATGTCTTCTTAAATATCTCCAACAAGCACTTCATTCCACTCTCTCCACTACACTTAATCAATTCTGCACACACCTCATCAACCCCAGCTGCTTTCCCATTTTTCAGCCACTTCACAGCGCTCTTCACCTATGCGAGTGTCATGTTTCCTGGCACTGCATTCCTTCTCTGCACACCCCCAAAACCAGTCATGTTTACAGTGGCTCTGCTCTCTTTGTTCCCATTCATCAAGCTTTCAAAGTATTCTTTCCATCTGGTCCATACATCATTATTATTATTATTATTATTATTATTTCATCGTATTATTATTACTTAAAATAGCATCTTTCCTACACGTTTTTTTCCGTACCAAAGTTATGATATATAATTCTTATGTTGCTGTCTGTCTTAATGGCATTCTGGAAAAGGTATTTTCAGCAACCTGAAACCATGAACATTCTCTCATTCTCTAGCCAGACTTCTCTCTATTTTGAGACTTAGAAATGGCGAACTTTCATATTTTCATGTAATGTTTTGCTCATAAATTTCTGTTGGCTTATAAGTTGTTTGTTTATGAATAGCAAGTTAAACTCAACTTAGATGAATGTGAAGTTATCTTTTGATTTGGTTTTTGTTATACTGTTTAATGATTTGTGTTTTTACCATAATTGTATGGTTTCAAAAATGGTGGCTGGACTTTTTCTTAACCCAGTTTTCTCAGAATATTACAGATTTCATATTATGTAAAATGGTATTAATGTTTTAGTTATTTTTATTTTATCTGTATATTGCTTTAGACAGCTTTAAAGTAGAACCAGAGCTCCAGAAACTGTAAATTGGCAAACCTAATACAGTGCAGCTTTCATGTGCAGCCTTCACTAACTGAATGTCTCATGGTATTCAGTAATGTTAGAGTAATTTTTTCTGATTTTCTCATTAAACATGTAGTTTTCTATCTCTATCTATTGCCAGACGCCACAATCCTGTAAGGGGTGGCCATTTGACTATGAGTTATTTGTTTTACAGGGAGGGGCACTAACCCTCCACCAACCCACTTGTTGACACGTAGGGAGCCCGTATGGTTTGGTTATATGGTTACCACCCAGCGTTGTAAATGGTTTCTTGGTTTACAGGAAACCATTTGGCTTGTCACTCAATGTAAAGCCACCTGTAAAGGAAAGAAAAGCAATAAGAAGTGACAGGAAAGATGGGAGAAATAGGAAGAGAGGAGGGCAGGCTCAGAAACAGAATGATAAAGGCTAAGGAAGAAGTAGGCACCACTACATCAAGTGAGTGGATGATGGTCGCCACCACCTACCACTAACGTGTAGTTTTGCTGAATATAATTTTTTTAAAGAAAGGATTTTCTGGTAAGATGTCACTGAATCCTCAAGTAAGAAAGCACTTATTATGAACTATTTCATATTCCTGAAATTTGTGCATGCCATAAAAGGCCCCTACCTGTACATACTATTGATTATTGCAAGAGTAAAGATAGGGTTAGGTGGGTGGAGACTCCTCAGTTTGTAGTGGCATAAGGATGCAGCATTCCCATCATCCAGTATGTGCATTACAAGCAAGCTCTCAGACTTCGTAATGCACAAGGGGAGGGGTGAGGTTTAACTATACAGTACATGGGGTTTTCTTATTCTGCTGATCCATGTCCCCAAGCAAATCATAGATTTGTTACTGGATTTCTGCTTCTGATCAGAATACTGGAAATTGAATAAAGTTCAGTGACCTCCATCTTTGGAATAAACAGATCAGTATTTTTATGGCAGATCTGTTGCTAAGTACATATTTTGTCTACAGATAGCTGATTTATCTTTAACACTGGACAGTGTGAATAAAATGTTGTACAGTACTCTGCATTTGATTATCGGAAGGGTGACCATTTTGTTTTTTAAATAGAGTTTCAAAACTAGATTTAATTTTCTAAGATTACATTTATTGCATAACTAGCATTGCCATCTTGGGACTTACATCAGATGTGGATAGATACTGGATGCCAATTTAACAAACAGGCAGGATATATGAAAGAAAGAAAAATTAAATAAGATATAATCATACCAATATGATGCCAGGCTTTTAAAAGGCTTTACTGTACACCTAGATACTGACCAGTTAGATGTAAGCAATGGATGTGGTGTGAAATATAAGATTGATAAAGGGGTTATTGAATATTGTGTTATGAATAGCCCATTTATAGTTCTTCAGTGTTAATATGAAGTTATACAAAAACTTGCAAGAATATACATGACAAGAATAAATATGATTAACTCCTTTTTTTCTATTTCCTGTTTATGAATTAATTTAACACCTTCCAGTATTGTTTCATTTATGTGAAACATTGACCTGATATTTTTTGCAAACCCATTCGCAAGTGTAGAAAATATCAGTCTGCCACAGGAAGATTAGGAAAATTAAGTATATTTTTAGAGTAATAACAGATCCTTATGTAATTTTATTAAGCAGAAATACTAGCTCTAAGTTACTAATTGTTTACTTTTGGAGGGGTAAGAAAAAAACAACGAAATGATCAAATGAAGGATTTTCGGTATCTAGAGCAGAGCACTTTTGCATTTACGGGTACTGTGTTCACTAAATATCCAGAAAACAAGATATGGGAAAAGTCTCCGTGACAGCAGAACTTAGGAGTGGATGCAGAGTCTGTCAGCACCATCAAATTCATTCTTAAACCTATTGTTTCCATGCTACTTGGTCTTTTAAGCAACCTGTACTGCTGGGAGAAGGACCTCTAACTCATCCAAATACCCATTGTGCTTTGTGTGCTTACCCAGCTATTTAAGACCTATGGCAAGGCTAGAAATATTCTTAAGATAACAAGGAAATGCTTTTGAAAGTTGGTGAGGAAATATTTAGTAATTGGATATCAAAGCTCAGTGACTTTTCAAGACATACTGTACACAGTAGCATGTAAATGTACCAGAGGAATTAATGTATTACTAATTTTGTATGAGAATAAATATTCCAATCTTACAAACAGCTGCCATGAAGCTGAAAAAGTACATTACTGATATAAGATGTAATCAGTATGAGTGAATTTATGTTATGCGAGTATTGTAAGAAAGGTTGCCATGTTTGAGACTTTGTAGTTATTGTGTTTTCATTTAAGTACAGGAGGCATGATGATGCAGTACAGTATTTACGTTAATTTTTCATGAAGAAACAATTATTACTGTCCATGTTTAGAAGGAATATGTTACTTCATATACTTTTCAAAGAGTTACTAGATAAATGTAATATTTTTTTCTTTAATACATTTTAATATGCTGCCTATCAGGTACAAGTGGTTGTGCAAGTTAAAAAATTATTTGATGTTTGAGAGTGTGTGGATGAGCTGTATGCCCCCAACTAGCCGCGTGTCCTTCAGGCAAGCATCCGGTGTCGGCGCTGGTGGAGCTGTGTTCCAAGCGTAAGTGGGCACCCCCAGACTTTGAGATGGTCTTTGACTGTGGACCTGACCACCAGAAGAACTTCCTCATGAAGGTATGGTAATACTGTAGTTCCTCCTATTGTTGGTTATAATTAAACTGTGTGGTGCTGTAATTTGTAGTTTTTCTTTGCATTGTTTATTGGTGATATCAGGGCAGTTACCTTAGTGTGTCTTCATAACTGACATACAGTTTTTTTTTTTTAACTGTGTTACTTTCAGTTCAGATAAAACTCCACTTTTGTTCGTAAGTGTTTTAAAGTTGCAGAATAATATTTTAAAAAATTCTAATTCAACAAATAGTACTGCTGTTATCACGGTCCCTCATAGTGTTCTTACTTGACAGTTACTACTATACTTTAACTTTAGTATTTGTGATCATTGTTATGATAAAGGTTATTTGTTTTATACCTTCATATCATAGTACAATATTCCATTAGGAAATTGCTTAGCAAAGTGTCAGTTGTCTAGTATTTGTGAAGTGTTGTTTTTCATGTTCATTACTTGCATATATGATTATTAACAGTAAAAGAACTTTTTAAGATGCAAGAATTGTTGAGTTTATATATATATATATATA
>JAGKTI010001244.1:71432-83028 GCA_018397915.1 Birgus latro | reverse complement strand
TTTTTTGCCGACGTCATTCTTTTTCGCGTTAAGTGAAGTAGGGTCAATACTACCCTCCCCTGTGATGCGAAATGAGCTGACGCTTTTTCAACGGGAGCTGGCAACCCTGCTTGATAGGTTTGGCACCACAGGAGCAGGCTCAGTAATGTTTGGGCAGCCACAGGAGGAGGATTGTCTCTGTGTGTGATGCACCACGAGGGCATGTTTTGACTCAAATAACACAGTTATTTGGTTACCTACCACATTCTCATCATGCCTAAAGTAACCACAAGCAAGGACAAACGTGTGGAAGTGATTACTTTATACAAAGCTGGCCACAAACTCCCATTTATTGCAAATCAGATGGTGTTAGACTGAGGACAGTGCAGAGACTGGTGAAGCGGTTCAAGGACAGTGGGGAGGCCATTCCTCCCACTCCACTTCCCAAGCCTGGGAGACCTCGTAAGACAACCTTCAGGACCCGTCAGCTGATCTCAAGGCAAGTTAGCAAGGATCCAAGGCTAACAGCACGGGATTTAAAAGAAAAGAACCCACAGTTGCTGGCAGATGTGTCTGTCAGAAGTGTGCAGCAGCTGTTGCATGACGATCTGGGCTACAGGAGTTTTTGTGCTCGTAAAAAACCACTGCTAACTGCACTTCAGAAGAAAAAGAGAGTAAATTTTTGTAAGAAATATCTTGCCTGGAGTGAGGAGCAATGGAAAACTGTGCTTTGGAGTGATGAGTCAACATTTACTGTCACTGGTACCCCTTCATCACGAGTGTACCGCAAACCAGGCAGTGACCCCCTGGATCCTAAGTACACTTCCAAGTTTGTTAAATACCCAGCCTCACTCATGGCTTGGGGCTGCTTTACATATTATGGTGTTGGTAGGTTGGTAATTCTACCTGCAAATGAAAAAGTGAACCAGAACAATTATTTGGAGCTCTTATGTGATGTTTTAAGTGACTCTTTTGATAAAACCAAAGGCAAGAGTATTTATGCAAGATTCTGCCCCTGCACATGATGCAAAGTCAGTGAAACAGTGGCTAACAGACTGTGAGGTTCCCTTTATTCGGGACTGGCCGGAAACAGCCCAGATATCAATCCCATTGAGAATTTATGGGCGCACATGAAGCGGCAGCTGCGTAGTTTGGACACATCATCTTTGCCTAAACTTGAGGCTGCAGCTATGGAGCAGTTTTAGTCCGTCTGTTCTGCAAAACTACGCCATCAGTCTCCCCAGACGCCTTAAGAAGATAATAACGGTGAAGGGGAATGCCAGTAAATACTAAATTCAATGGTGAGTGTTAATTTATTTGTTTCTCCTTGCTAAACACAAGAATGTTTTCTTTTTTTAAGATGGCGTCAACACTTTCCGCGCCTACTGTATATGTGTCCGACTCTGGGCATAGGCTTCACAGCCTGCTATCAAGGCCCAGCAGTCCTCCTACATACCTACACCTCCACATGTCACCACTTCGGCGCTAAAACCCACCGTCCATATTGAATACATGCTAGGGAGGTCTCATACAGGACTGGTGTATTGGTATTAGCGGGGGTATTTTCACATGTCGGTGGGTCTTCTGGTAGATCAGCAAAGCCCGATTTATTGAAATTCAAATCCTTAAACTGTTCCCTGCCCCAGCGCAGATTTCAACCTCGGTCCGTCGTCGGAACTGCAGGCCACCTCTCTACCGATTGAGCCACCGCCTCCCCAACACGAAATGTTGTCTGGACCATTTGCTTTTCCTTTGTGTAATTTACTTAGCTCCTCCTGTATTTTTTTTTTCTGATGTTTGTATATCTGATAATAAGTTCAGGTATGCATGTTTTGTAATCATCATCATCATTCTGTAAAACTGATTGGAAATTTTTATTTAGTGCTTCACAAAGATCTTTCTCTTGTGTATAGAGGTTCCCTTCATCCGTAATGGATTGTATTTTGTCATTTACTTTGGTTTTGCTTCGAATGTGGCTGTAAAATATCTTTGGTTGATCACTACTTTTGTTAATGATGTACTCCTCAGACTGTTTTTGGGCTTCTCTACTTATTCTTGTGTATTCATTTCTTGCCTGTTTATAGTTGTTATATGCCCTCTCACTAATGTGTCTTCTGTATCTATTCCACAGCGTCTCTTTTTTCTTTTGATATTTTGCATTCTTTATTAAACCATTTCTTTATTGTCTTTTCTACTTCTTTGTGCCGAGGGATGTAATTTTGGACTCCTATTTCATAAATTTAGTTCACAAAACTTTCCATATATAACATTTAAATCTCTACGCTCTTTTTCCCAATCTATTTCTAAGAAGTATTTCTTTGGGTCGTGGTAGTTTCCCTTTTTATAGGTAAGACTCTTTATGTAGCTTTTATTACTGTTAACTATGTCATATGCAATCCTGAAGTTGTAATTTAATACTGCATGGTCGCTTTTGCCAAATAGAGGGTGATACATAATATTGTCAACATCATTTTATTGCCTCATAAATGTAATATATAGTATTGATGTTACATCTAGTCCTCTTTTTCTGGTGCTTTCTTTTACATGTTGTGTTAGGAAAAACTCCTGCACAAGGTCCAGGAGCTTTTGGTTCCAACAGCTTTCCTGGTTTTTTATATCTAAAGTATTCCAATTTATATTTGTACTGAAATCTCCAGATATTGTAATTCTTTCAGATTTCTCCTCCATTCAATGTAGTATTGCTCTTAAACTTTGAATTGTACTCACTGCCAGGACTTCATATTTACCTTTTCACAGATTTCAGATCTGGGTGGAATGTATAGATTTTCCACAGTTATTTTCCCTTCAGACATATTAATCTCTACTGAAATCAGTTCTACCTGTGAGGGTAAACCTAGTTCTATTTCTTTGACTTGCAGATTTTTCTTTGTTAATATCATAATTCCTCCTCCTTTTTTTAAGCTCCTATCTCTTCTCCATATATTATATTCCTCTAGGTTTAGAGTATCATTTGATATCCTTGATGTTAATTTTGTTTCAGTTAGGCAGAGAATATGTGGTTCTTTTTCTTTAATATAATAATTCATTTCTAGTAATTTAGATACCATTCCATCTACATTTCAATACATAAACTTAATCATCTTGTCTACATACTTGTCATGACTTGGGTCTGCTACCTTCCTCCTATTTATTCCCTCCTAGGAGGTTTATGTACCACTTTCGTACCTGCAGTCCAATTATTTTGTAAAAAAATGTGTTTTTCTCTTCCTCTTATCTTCCCTCGTTCTTTGTTTTTGCCTCCTCCTTCTTCTCTTTTAGCAAACCCAATTCCTCTTGAGTTAGGCATCTTTTTATCCATACATTTCTGAAATCCTCTTTTTCCATAAATTTGTTTGCATTTTTCAGTATTTCCTCCACAGTGTTTACACTCTGGAAGGTTACTTTCAGAGGCCTTGATTTACTTCTCTCGTATTTCCCTAGCCTTTTGTGTTCCTCTATGTCTTTACTAAAGATTTCCTCTGATACTTTCTTTAATGTGTTCATTACATTTGCCATCTCCTTTTTGTCTCTTGAAAACTTATTTTTTATTTCCTCCTCCACAATACCAGTGATTACTATAGATTTGTTGATGTCTGCTGAATCTGTGACCAGTTTTGGATTATTTTCTTTACTTCCTTTTTAATGCTCTTTTCTTTGACTTTTGCTTCTAAGTCTTTCTTTACTTTCACCATTTCAGCATACATGGTTTCCACATCATTTTTGTAGCTTTGCATTGCTTCATTCACCTGGGATATCTTCTCCTCAATATCACTGCTATGATCTATAAGAGTGATAGCCTGTCTAAATGTCTCTGTATCATTTTTGAACTCTTCCATAATACTCTCATGGTTTACAACTGTGCTTGACATTTCAATAATCTCTCTGAGTGTACCAACTTCAACTAAAAGCTCATCTATTATTGTGTCTTTCCTGTTAACTTCCTTTACTAATTTTCCATTTTCCTCCTTCTGCATGTGCAACTGCCTTTTGATTTCTTCCATTTCACTCTGAAATGCCTTCTCTAATTTGTTCACTCGTTGTACCAACTTGATGTGTGTGTCTATTTCCACCAATTCCGGGTAAAAATCATCATCCAGCTTTCTACCTTTATCCCTTTTCTTAGCTCCTTCCAAATTTACTTAACAAAACATGGTGCTCATCTTGTGGTACTTTGAGAAAGAATGTACTTACAGTTGCATTCCTGCACACCGTAGACAAAACACTAAACAGCTGTTTTGTTTGTTCAGCGCTTCTCTACTATTTATTGTATTCTATTTTCTGAACAACACTTTTACTTAATCTTTATCTTTTATATTAGAACAATTAGTTGGACCTAGTACAGAGCTTGACTCATATAAAGATACTTCTTAGGTATGGGCCATTTGGAGACGATATGGCTTGGCAGCGGAGCGGTACGTCTGCCCTTCTTCGTGTCTGGAGTGTGTATTTACCTAATTGTAGTGCTGCCTACTTCTTCCTTAGCGTTTATCATTCTTTTTCTGTGCCTGCCCTCCTTTCTTCCTATTTCTCCTATATTTCCTGTCACTTCTTACTGCTTTTCTTTTCTTTACAGGTGGCATTACATTGAGTGACAAGCCAATGGTTTCCTGTAAGCCAAGAAACCATTTATAACGCTGGGTGGTAACCATATAACCAAACCATACGTGCTCCCTATGTGTCAACAATTGGGTTGGTGGAGGGTTAGTGCCCCTCCCCGTAAAATAAATAACTCAAAGTTTAATGGCCACCCCTTACGGGATTATGGTGTCTGGCAATAGATAGATAGATAGATAGATATACAGGAAATGAGCTACGCTCATGGGGTTCCGTCTCTTTCTCAATAAGTCAAATTTTGCCTTAAACTCGTTTAAGTTTTTAGACTGGACGATCTCTGTCCAGGTTATTCCACAGGTCTATGCATCAATAAGTTAAGCAATATTTCTTGATGTCCTTCAAGCAGCTTGGCTTCTTTACTTTCATTCTGTGTCCTTTTGTTACCCTCTCATCCCACACAAAGAGATTTTCTCTGTCAATTTTATCTACTCCTATCATGGTCCTGAACACTGCAATCATGTCGCCCCTCTCTCTCCTTTCCTCTAAGGAAGGCAAATCCACCCTTTCCAGCCTCTCTCTGTACGACAGATCTGCCAGACTGAGGACCATCTTGGTTGCTGTTCTTTGTATTCTCTCAATCTTGTTTATATCTTTCTTTTTGTGTGGGGACCACACTACTGCTGCATATTTTAACCTGGGGCGGATCATGGCCACTATCAATTTTTTCATCATCTCATCCATGTAATGAAATGCCACTCTAATACTGGTCAAGAGTTTGTATGTCTCTCTAACTATCTTATTTATGTGCTTTTCAGGTGACAAACTATCCTGGAAGAGCACTCCTAAATCTTTGTCTTCTCTCGCTTTCCTAATTGGTTCATTACCCATCATATAATTCAATTGATGGCCTCTTGGTACTTTTACCCATTTCCAATATATTACATTTTTTTGCGTTGAATTTCATTTCCCACATCCGGCTCCAATCATGTATCCTATCCAGATCCTCCTGTAGCATTTTAAAATCCTCTTAAACCTCTACCTTTCTCAAGATGCATCATCAGCAAACAGACTTGCGTAACTGTTTACTTCATCTACCATATCACTGATGTAAATCAGCAACATTACTGGTGCCAGCACTGAGCCCTGTGAGACACCACTTGTTACTTTTCTCCATCTAGACGTCCTGTTCTTTATTACTGTCCTCATTTGTCTGTCACTCAAAAAGTCTCTCATCCATTCCAGGAGGCTTCCCTTCAGTCCTCCGATATGCTCTAATTTCCATATTAGTCTCTTGTGGGGTGCCTTGTCGAAGGCCTTCTCCAGATCTAAATACACACAATCCACCCAACCATCTCTCTCCTGTAGCACGTCAGTCACCCTTGAGTAAAAGCTCAACAAGTTGGAAACACATGACCTTCCACTTCTGAATCCAAACTGACATTCAGTCAAAATATTCATCTCTTCCAGATATTTTATCCATTTATCTTTCAGGATTCTCTCACATAATTTCGCGACCATGCTAGTTAGGCACACTGGTCTATAATTTCCTCCCTTATAGACTGATATCACATTTGACCTCTTTCATTCCCGAGGCACTTTCCCCCTCTTCCAGGAAACACACAATTAAATTGCGAATCTTATCCGCCAGTTGTTCTCTGCATTCCTTCAGTACCCAATTACAGATTCCATCCGGTCCTGGAGCTTTCCTTACATCCTGAGTTTCCAGTAATTCATACATTTCCTGCACTTCCACTTTTATATCTTTTATCACTACATTTCTAATCACTCCCTCCCCCTCCACAAACTCCCCTTCATTAGTAAAAACTGATAGGAAACGTGTTCATTATTTCAGCTTGCATTTTCGCATCTTTATAGACCTCTCCTACTACTTTCAGTTTGGTGATTCCTTCCTTTTGTTTCAATTTGCCATTAACAAATTTATAAAACAATTTAGGTTCGTCCTTACATTTGTCGATTATACCTTTTTCAAAGATCTTTTCTTCCTCTCTACGAATTCTTATATATTCATTTCTAGTTCTTTTATACTCTTCCTTTGTTCTGTTATTTACCTCTCTTTCTCCATTTGTTCCACACCATGTCCCTCTCTTTTTTCGCTATCATACACCTCCTATTAAACCACTCCTTTTTCCTGTTTTCTTTCCCACTTACTCTTGGAACATATTTTTTCACTCCTGAATTATAGCAGTCTAGAAAGATATCCCACTTCCTCTGAATCTCTCTTGTTTCTCTGAATTTTCTCCAATCTGCATTTTCAAAAAATTTTCTCAATTCTGTAAAGTTTGCTTTCCCAGTTGTATCTTCCTTGCCTATAAAGCTCGTCTCTTAGCACCACGTTCCCTATTATCATCTGGAACTCAATGACCACGTGATCACTTTTTCCTACAGGACACAGATATTTCAAGGATTCAATTATGTTAGGTTCTTTAATTAGCAGTAAATCTAATCTTGCTGGTGTGTCATCACCTCAGAATCGTGTCTCTTCGTTGACCCACTGTGTCATTACATTATTCATCACAATGTTTAACAATATAGTGCCCCACGAATCTTCGTCGCCTCCTGAGTCCCACTCCTCTCAGTTCACCCCTTTACAATTAAAATCACCCATTAGAATTATATTGTTGCTTTTCTCAATCACTTTCTGTAGATAACTATCCATGTTTGCCAACATCTCCTGGTATTCATCATCAATCCATGCTCTTGTCTTAGGTGGAACATATACTACTGCTATATCTCTCTTACAGTTCTCTCCAGTTTCTAATTTCATGTTTATCAATTCGGCTCTACCCTCTCCCATTTCCACAGAATCTACACTTAAGTTGTTCTTCACTGCTATCATCACTCCTCCTCCCATTTTATCTTTTCTGTCTCTTCTCCACAATTTGTATTTGCCATCTCCCATATGGATATCAATATTCTCCCTTAACTTGGTCTCTACAAAGCACATAACATCAGGTTCATGTACCCTCAAGAAATCGTTGATTTCTAACATTGCCAGTATTAATCCATCAACATTAGTGTATGCCACTTTCAAACTTTTTTCATTATTACTTATACCCTCTTCTCTCCTCCTCTCCATCGGTACCACTTCCTCAATTTCTGGTCCATAACTCTCCAATAAAACACTGTCTTCTCCTCCTCCGTTTTCTGTTCATTTTTTGCCCTAGCTTCCTTTACTAACTACTTTATTTTAGCTCTTTCTTCCTCATTTGCATCTCTCCTTAGCCAAACATTTTCGAACCCCTCTTTGTCTGCTAATTTCCATGCCCTATTCATGATTTCATTTACTATTACCTGGGGCTTGAACTTCACCTTCAATGGCCTCACCCCTCCTTCCTCGTACTTACCTAACCTAAACACTTCTTCAGTCTCTTCTTGGGCTTCGTTGTTACCCTCCAAGACCACTGATATTATTTCTTTAACTTTACTCAATTCTTCTTTTTCTCTTTCAGATCCTATTGTCATACGTTTTTCTTTTATCTCTAAAATTATTACACATTTTTTCTTATCTGCTACATCTCTGACTAAAGATTCTCTACTTTTCAGTACCCTAACCACTTCCTTCTCCACCTTTTCCTTGCTTTGTTGTTCTATAATCTCTTTCAAATTTACATTCCCTTCCTCCTGAATTTTCTTCCACCCTTTATGTTGCTTCTTGATTTCCTTAATATGTTCATCTTGCATCCTTGATTTTGAATCATACTTATCTAATTTACCTTTCATTCTGTCCCTTTCTTCTTCCAGCCTCTTGTTTTCCCTCTTGAGTTGTTTTATTTCATTTGTGGCAGATTTGTTACTCACTTTTAATTCTGTGACTTCTCTTCCTTGTTCCGCACTGTGTGCAAACTTTTCCCAGCTTTTTCTGTAGGACTTTGATCTCTCTCTCTTGTTCTAAGGTCCACTCCTGCAGCTCTCTAATTACTACCCATACCTTTATTAATTTCTGGACATTCCTCTCTGCCATTTTTTCTACTCCTGCTACTCTTGTTTGACTCAGTTTTGTACTTCCATTTCCCACATCTTCGTCGGAGAAGCCCACGAATTCCCTTTCACCAGATTTAAACAAACTGCCGTCGCTTTCCGCCATGATACAATCATATGCAAACTTTTCTATTCCACTGTATCTTGTCCTCTTTATCCCGAAACCTGCGTTTTTTTTTTTTTAAACTAATGTCCGACGGGACCACCACTCAGCACTCATTCACATAATCACAATAGGCTGGTCTCCTTTCGCCGCTGATTCAGCGATTATTTCCCTGCGATCCAGGAAGACGTCTGTGTGTGTGTGTGTGTGTTCTTACCTAACTGTTCTTACCTAACTGTATCTTTACAGGAATGAGTCAAGCTCGTACTGTTTTGTATTTCGAACCATATTTATCATACATGTCTTTAAATTTATGAATTGTTTTGGCACACACAGTTTCATTCGGTAGTGAATTCCACTGATCAACTCTCTATATAAGAAACTGAATTTCCTTAAGTCTTTATCACTTCTCTTTTTGTACAGTTTTCTACAGTGTCCTCTTAATGTTGCTTCCCCATAGGTTATATACTCATTTACATCTATTTTCTCTTTTCCTGTGATGCATTTATACTGCATAATCATGCCTCCTCTTTTCCTTCTCTCCTGTAATGTTGGTAGGTTTAATATTTTGAGTCTTTTCTTCACAACTTAGGTCCCTTACTTGGTGCTCAACTTGTAGCGGCCCTTTGTACCTTTTCAATCTTATCTACGTGTTTTTTGAGATGTGGATTCCAGACTACTGATGCATACTCCAGGGTTGGTCTGATGAATTATGTTATTATTTTTCTCAGCATATTTTCATTACCTCTGCCAAGGAGGTTATGTTTTCTCCCCTGTCCATTTGTTTGTTGGTTGGTTGGTTTGTGAGCAAGATTACACAAAAACTACCGGACAGATTTCCACGAAACTTGGTAGAAGAATGGGTCTTGGCCCAGAATAGACTCCATTAAATTTTGTTGTGGATCCTTATAAAGGAGCAGATCCAGGAATTTTTTCCACTTTCTTTAACACTGCAAGATTGGGCGTTTTTCGACATTTTCATAAATTTATCAGTGAATATTGTATGGATCATGATGAAAAAAATCAGGCATATTTAGGATGTTGGTGTCTACGAATGTGTACAGTTTGGCGTGGATCCATATAAAATTCCGGATCTAGCAGATTTAAATAAGCTTTTATAGGGGGGTAGTCTTTTTCCATACTGGATTAGACTTGGGTGAATTAAAAGGAACTGCATGTTGGGCATTGGCAGAGGTATGAACTCTACTGAGTGCCATTCTGTACATATATGTGAATGCTACCCTCATATTGGCAAGGAGTGTGTACTTGTTCCTTACTTTTTCATTTATGTGGTCCGTCAGTGATAGTCTGTTACTGATAATCACTCGTAAATCCTTTTCCCTTTCTGATGTGTGTACGGTTGAACTTCCAACCTTATAGTCCAAGTCTGGCCTTTTTTCAGTTTTACCAAATTTTATTACATGACGTTTGTCCACACTGATATCTGCCATCTATTGTTCCATTAAAGAAGATTATTTAATTCCTCTTGTAGCTCTATGAAAATCAATGTTTGTAATTTCCCTTTGTATTTTTGCATCATCAGCAAACATATTTAGGTAGCTTCCATTTCCAATGTTGCTGTCTATGTCATTTACATATACTAAAATCATAAATGGTGTCAGCACCAAGCCCTGTGGAATTCCACTTGTCACTTCTCTCCATGATGGGTAATTTCCCTTTAGCACTGTTCTCATTTCCCTTTTACTAAGAAAATCTTGCATCCAATCATACAGTTTACCTTGGATCCTCCTTGATTGCACAGTTTCCACAAAAGTCTTTTGTGTGGTACCCTGTCAAATGCCTTCTTCAAATCCAAATATATGCTGTCTACCCAGCCATCTCTTTTCTGTATTATTTCTGTAACTCTATCACAGGAACTTAATAGGTTAGTGACACGTGATTTTCCCTTTCTAAACCTAAATTGTCTATCTGTTATCATATTGTGTTTTACCAGGAGATTTACCAAAATTCTTTGTATCAGTTTTTCTAACATCTTGCTTATGACGCTGGTCAGTGATACCGGTCGGTAGTTATGAGGATTTTGTCTATTTCCTTTCATGAAAAGGGCAAAATGTTTGCTTTCTTCCAAATATCAGGTAGTTTTTCTTGTCTTAAGGATTCTCTCAATATTAAATGTAATGGACTGCTCAGCTCTTTTGCACATTCCTGTAATACCTGACATGAAATCTCGTCTGGGCCATTGGCTTTTTTCGTCTAATTTCCTCATCCCTCTCTGGACTTCTTGTTTTGTTATACGTATATTTGTTAATATGTGTGGGCATGCGTGTTCATTTTCATCACTCACAAATCAATATTCTTTGGCAAAAACAGACTTGAAATTTTTGTTTTAGGTGATGATTTCAGTTATAGCAGCATATGCTCCACAGGTGGGATTGGATGACGCAGAGAAGGATAGATTTTGGGATGATTTAATACGTGTAGTGGGTGGTATGGGTGGTGATGAGGTAGTGGTTCTGGGAGGGGATTTAAATGGTCATGTTGGTGAAGCAGCTCAAGGTTATGAAGGAGTCCATGGAGGATGTGCATATGGTGTGAGGAATGCGGAAGGGGAAAGAATACTCGAGTTTGGGGAGGCTATGGACATGATTGTGTGCAACACACATTTTAGAAAAAGAGTGAGTAGATTGATTACGTACGAGTCCGGGGGAAATAGTAGTCAGATAGATTATTTTCTGGTCAGGAGGGTTGATAGGAGATTAGTGAGGGATGTTAAAGTTATAGGAAGCGAGGAGTGTGTGCAGCAGCACAAACTGTTGATTTGTGACATGGTGCTTAAGGAACGAATGATGAGAAGGAGGATATATGTACCTAGGAAGAAAATATGGAAGCTGGGAAACCAATCAGTAAGGGATGCCTTTTACAGTGAGAGGAGGAGAGTGGTGGCTGAACAGGAAGCTGTAGATAGAGACGTTAATGAACAGTATAGAGCCCTTAAGAACA
>JAGKTI010001244.1:0-66525 GCA_018397915.1 Birgus latro | reverse complement strand
CAAGGCCGACACATGCAAGCATGTTGGAGCCTTCAAAAACGAATTCACAAATACATCATCTTCTTCATTTATATAGATTTTCCCCTCATTCACGATGGATTGTATTGTATCTTTAACTTGTGCTTTGCTTTGTATGTAGCTGTAAAACAACTTCGTTGTGTGTGTGTGTGTGTGTGTGTGTATTTACCCAATTGTGATATACAGAAAATGACCTACGCTCGTGGGGTTCCGTCTCTGTTTCTCAATAAGTCAAATTTTGCCTTAAACTCGTTTAACTTTTTAGACTGGATGATCTCTTTGTTCAAGCTATTCCACTGGTCTATGCATCTATAAGGAAAGCTATATTTCTTGATGTCCTTCAAGCAACTTGGCTTCTTTAGTTTCATTCCGTGTCCTCGTGTTATCCTCTCATCCCACACACAGAGATCTTCTCTGTCAGTTTTATCTACTCCCATCATGGTCCTGAACACTGCAATCATGTCACCTGTCTCTCTCCTTTCCTCTAAGGAAGGCAAATCCAGCCTTTCCAGCCTCTCTCTGTACGACAAATCTGCCAGACTGGGGACCATCTTGGTTGCTGTTCTTTGTATTCTCTCAATCTTGGTTATATCTTTCTTTTTGTGTGGGGACCACACTACTGCTGCATACTCTAACCTGAGGAGGATCATGGTCACTATCAATTTTTTCATCATCTCATCCATGTAATTAAATACCACTCTTAAATTGGTCAAGAGTTTATATGTCTCTCTATCTTATTTATGTATTTTTCAGGTGACAAACTATCCTACACCAGCACTCCCAAATCTTTCTCTTCTCTCACTTTTCTAATTGGTTCATTACCCATCAGATAAGCCAATGATGGCCTCTTGGTACTTTTACCCATTTCCAGTACTTTACATTTTTTTTGCGTTGAATTTCATTTCCCACATCCGGCTCCAATCATGTATCCTATCCAGATCCTCCTGCAACATTTTAAAGTCCTCTTCAACCTCTACCTTTCTCAGATCTTTGCATCATCAGCAAACAGATTTGCGTGACTGTTCACTCCATCAACCATGTCATTTACGTAAATCAGGAACATTACTGGTGCCAACACCAAGCCTTGTGGGACACCACTTGTTACTTCCCTCCATCCAAATGTCCTGTCCTTTATTACTGTCCTCATTTGTCTGTCACTCAAAAAGTCTCTCATCCATTCCAGGAGGCTTCCCTTCAGTCCTCCGATATGCTCTAATTTCCATATTAGTCTCTTATGGGGTACCTTATTGAAGGCCTTCTCCAGATCTAAATACACACAATCCACCCAACCGTCTCTCTCCTGTAGCACGTCAATCGCTCGAGTAAAAGCTCAACAAGTTGGAAACACATGACCTTCCACTTCTGAATCCAAACTGACTTTTAGTCAAAATATTCATCTCTTCCAGATATTTTATCCATCTATCTTTCAGGATTCTCTTACACAATTTCGCGACCATGCTGGTTAGGGACACTGCTCCATAATTCAGGGGTCCTTCCTTGTTTCCTCCCTAATAAATAGGTACCACATTTGCCCTATTCCAATCCTGAGGCACTTTCACATCTTCCAGAGAACACACAATTAAATTGTGAATCTTATCTGCCAGTTGTTCTCTCCATTCCTTCAGTACTGTACCCAATTACAGATTCCATCTGGTCCTGGGGATTTCCTTACATCTTGAGTTTCCAGTAATTTATACACTTCCTGCAATTCCACTTTTATATCTTTTATCACCACATTTCTAATCACTCCCTCTCCTTCCACAAACTCCCTTTCCTTAGTGAAAACCGATTGGAAACATTTGTTCATTATTTCAGCTCGCATTTCCGCATCCTTGTAGACCTCTCCTTCTATTTTCAGTTTGGTGATTGGTTCCTTTTGCTTCAATTTGCCATTGACAAATCTATAAAACAATTTGGGTTCATCCTCACATTTCTCAATTAAACCTTTTTCAAAGTTCCTTTTTTCCTCTCAACGTATTCTTGTATATTCATTTCTAGTTCTTTTATACTCTTCCTTTGTTCTGTTATTACCTCTCTTTCTCCATTTGTTCCATGCCATGTCCCTGTCTTTTTTGCTATCATACTCCTTCTATTAAACCACTCCTTTCTCCTGCTTTCTTTCCCATTTACTCTTGGAACATATTTTTCCACTCCCAAATTGTAGAGGTCTAGAAAGATATCCCACTTCCTCTGTATCTCTCTTGATTCTCAGAATTTTCTCCAATCTGCACTTTCAAAAAATTTTCTCATTTCTGCAAAGTTTGCTTTCCCAAAGTTGTATCTTCCTTGCCTATAAAGCTCATCTCTTGGCACCACATTCCCTGTTATCATCTGGAACACAATGACCACATGATCACTTTTTCCTATAGGGCACAGATATTCCAAAGATTCAATTACATCAGGTTCTTTGGTTAGTAGCAAATCTAATCTTGCTGGTGTGTCATCACCTCGGAAACGTGTCTCTTCTTTGACCCACTGCGTCATTACATTATTCATTACTATATTTAACAATTTAGTGCCCCTCGAATCTTCATTGCCTCCTGAGTCCCATTCCTCCCAGTTCACCTCTTTACAGTTAAAGTCACCCATTACGATTATAATGTTGTTTTTCTCAATCACTTTCTGTAGATAACTAACCATGTCTGACAACATCTCCGGGTATTCATCATCATTCCACGTTCTTGTCTTGGGGGGAACATATACCACTGCCATATCTCACCATTCTCCCCAGTTTCTAATTTCATATTTATTACTTCAGCCCTACCCTCTCCCATTTCCAAAGTATCTACATTTATGTTGTCTTTCACTGCTATCATCACTCCTCCTCCCATTTTTTCCTTTCTGTCTCTTCTCCATAAGTTGTATTTCCCATATCCCGTATGAATATCAATATCTTCTTTCAATTTAGTCTCTACAAAGCACATATCATCAGGTTCGTGTCGTTCGTTTTTGTTTGTTTTTGAAGGCTGCAACATGCTTGCATTCGTCGGCCTTTTTGGCTTTGATCGTGTAGCATTTTATGACCGGATGCCCTTCCTGATGTCTACCAATGACCCTTGGGTGGATTCGATCCTCCGACCCTACGGTCAGAGCGGAGCGCTCTAACCCACTGAGCCACGGCTGCCACTCAAAAAATCATTGATTTCTAACCTTGCCGATATTAATCCGTCAGTGTTTGTGTACCCCACTTTCAAACTTTTTTCATTGTTTTTTATGCTGTCTTCTCTCCGTCAGTACCACTTTCTCAATTTCTGATCCATAACTCTCCAGTAAAACAGTCTCCTCTTCCTCCATTTTCTTCGTTTTTTACCTTTGCTTCCTTTACCACTTGGTGGTGGCCAAAATCAGAATCCAAACAAGATGGAAGAAGAGAAGTAGGGAAGGACAGGAGGAAGTATTTGTTACAAGGAGGGTAGAAAAGTTACAAGAGGATGGAATAAAGGCTGAATATAAAAGGGAAGTGGAGGAGCGATTGGGTAGATATAGATTGGAGCAGATGGGGGACGTGGAAGGTGTGTGCAAGGTATTCACTGAAGAAATCTGTGCAGCATGTGAGGTGGTGTGTGGGGTGAAGAGAAGACGAAAGGGGGTTCAGGGAACAGCATTGTGGACTGAAGAGGTGAGAGAGGCTGTGGCACAAAAGAAGAAAGCATATAATGAGTGGATAAGGAACAGGGGCGACAAAGAAGCTGAGAGACGGACGAGAGAGTTATATATAGTGAGGGGGAGAGAGGTGAAAAGATTAGTAAGAGAGAATAAGAAGAGAGTGGATGAGGAATTTGGAAGGAATTTGACTGTAAAGTGGAGGGAATGTAAGAAAATGTTCTGGAAGGAGGTAAAGAGAGCTAGACAGGGTGCCAATGAAGTCAGTGGGGGTGTGAAAGATAAAAATGGTAGATTACTAGTGGAGAAGGGAGAAAAAGTAAACAGATGAAGAGAACAATTTAATGAACTGTTGAACATAAAGAATGAAAGTAATGCAAGTATAAGTGGCTGGGGAATGGCAGGGAGAAGGTGGGTTGTGAGAAGAGAGGAAGAAATCAGTAGGATGGAAGTGGTGGAAGCACTGAAGAAAGTTAAAATGGGGAAAGCCCCAGGAATTGATGGAGTGTGTGGTGAAATGCTGAAGCATGGGGGAGAGATAGTAATAGAATGGATGTGGATGGTGTGCAGATTGGCCACGAAGGAAGGTAGAGTCCCGGAGGATTGGAAGTCAGGTATAATTATTCCTCTGTACAAAGGAAAAGGGGAAAAAGCAGTGTGTGGTAATCATAGGGGCATTTGCCTTCTCAGTGTACTAGGAAAAGTATATGGTAGGATACTTATTGACAGAGTTAGGGAAATTACTGAGGAATTAGTTGGAGAAGAACAAGGAGGTAATAGGAAGGGAAGAGGTTGTGTCGCTCATTCATCGCTCATTTTTGAAGGCTCCAACATGCTTGCATGTGTCGGCCTTGGTCACCTAATGGCGGCTCTCCANCTTGGCACTGCAACTGCCCCGCCATTATACACCCACTGATAGGGCAGCCTCCTGGGGCGCTACTCCCAGGTTCGGGCCCCTCTCTAATGAGCGGAAGCGGCAGCCTGGGAACCGCAATGCCCTGTACCCTCTAGCACAGGTTCGAGCCCCATCTCGCCCCGGACCCATGATCTATGCCGGCGGAACCCCAGTCAAGCCTCCCCCCAAAGTCCGCCACTAGGTAGCGGGGGCAAAGTTTTCTGGCCGCATGCCCTTGCTGGCGTCAACCCCTGTAACGTAGTGGGGTACGTTGTGTGATATGTAAAGCGCATGTGGTGTAGTGCATAGGATAGTTAGAGGAAATGTTTGGGAGAGTATGCTGGTCTACTCTCCATGTTACTGTCACACTGAAAAGGTCAGCAAAGGAGGATGATTAGGTAGCTAGTGAAAGGAGCTCCAGCTCTCCCTATCACCAGCATTCCATTCCCCTCGGGAGTACTACCCTGTTCGGCCCGTGCTACAGCCTCCTCCTACAAGTTAGTTGTTTTTACGGGGTGGGGCACTAACCCACCACCAACCCTTTTAGTCGCCTCTTACGACAAGCAGGGATACTGGGGGAGAATTCTTGAAACCCCCTACCCCCAGCAGATATTTATTCTTAGATCCTTAGTGGAAACGTTTCTAGAGAAGGGCAAGAAGTTGTATTGCGTGTCGTAAAAGGCAACTAAAAGGGGCAGGGGAGGGGACTAGGGACCCCCTCCTCTGTTTTTAGGGTGAGGAGACTGTAGCACCAGTCGAGCAGGGCAGTACTCCCAGGGAGGATGGAAAGCTGATGACAGGGAGAGCTGGAGCTCCCGTTTCATCAGCCCTCAGGACTTGTTCCTGACCATCCTCCTTTGCTGAACTTTTTCAGTGTCTCAGTTACACAGAGTGTAGACCAGCATGCTCTCCAATACAAGTTTCTCTAACTATCAACACCAAACTACATACACGCTACACACTACACTTCCTTTTCAAAATTTTCAAAATGGCACATAAAAATCATGCCTCAGAGTCCCCAGGGAGGGGGACCATAAATGCCCCCACCATCCGCCCCTCTCCCGGTGACGACTCAAGGAGCTGCCTGGAACCACTGTCTGACTCACTCCTTCTTCATTTCTGTAACATTCGCGGCCTTTCCTCTAACTTTCACGCTGTTGAGCACCACCTCTTTTCCTCTAAACCTCACCTTCTCTTTCTCACTGAGACTCAGCTGTCTGAGGCAACTCACAGCAAACCCTTTTCTGTATCCTCCTACTTTCTCTATTCTCGTTTCAAAGCCAAAGGTGGCTGTTGCGTATACGTACGCAACGATCTATCTTGCTCTCGTGTTCCTGAACTTGATTCTTCTGAATTCTCTGCTCTCTGGCTTCGGCTTTCCTGTCATTCTCTGACTAAATATATCTGTGCTGTTTACTTATCTCCTAATTCTACTGACTATCAAAAATTCTTTGACTATCTTACTTCTACGATGGAACACATTCTATCCATTTCTCCTTTCTCTGAAATCTCCATTCTAGGAGATTTCAATGTTCACCACCACCTTTGGCTCTCCTCTCCTTTAACTGATTCACCTGGTGAACAAGCCTACATCTTTTCTATCCTTAATGACCTAGAGCAGCTTGTACAGCACCCTACCCGTATCCCTGACCGCCTTGGAGAGAGTTCCAACATACTTGACCTTTTCCTAACAACTAATCCTTCTGCTTACACTGTTCATCTTTTCTCTCCGTTGGGCTCCTCCGATCACAATCTTATTACCTTAACATGTCCAATCGCTCCAGTACGGCCTGTGGACCCTCCAAAGAAACGCCACCTGTGGCACTTTGGAGCTGCAGATTGGGAGGCCCTCAGGCAGTACTTCTTTGATTTTCCATGGAATGATTATTGCTTCCATGGCCGGGAGCCATCTGAGTGTGCCTTGCGCGTTACGGAGGTTATTCTCTCAGGCATGGAAGCATACATTCCTTTCTCATATCCTCTGACTAATGCAAGAAAGCCTTGGTTTAATCACGCTNAATACAAGTTTCTCTAACTAACAACACCAAACTACATACACGCTACACACTACACTTCCTTTTCAAAATTTTCAAAATGGCACATAAAAATCATGCCTCGGAGTCCCCAGGGGGGGGGACCATAAATGCCCCCACCATCCGCCCCTCTCCCGGTGACGACTCAAGGAGCTGCCTGGAACCACTGTCTGACTCACTCCTTCTTCATTTCTGTAACATTCGCGGCCTTTCCTCTAACTTTCACGCTGTTGAGCACCACCTCTTTTCCTCTAAACCTCACCTTCTCTTTCTCACTGAGACTCAGCTGTCTGAGGCAACTCACAGCAAACCCTTTTCTGTATCCTCCTACTTTCTCTATTCTCGTTTCAAAGCCAAAGGTGGCTGTACGCAACGATCTATCTTGCTCTCGTGTTCCTGAACTTGATTCTTCTGAATTCTCTGCTCTCTGGCTTCGGCTTTCCTGTCATTCTCTGACTAAATATATCTGTGCTGTTTACTTATCTCCTAATTCTACTGACTATCAAAAATTCTTTGACTATCTTACTTCTACGATGGAACACATTCTATCCATTTCTCCTTTCTCTGAAATCTCCATTCTAGGAGATTTCAATGTTCACCACCACCTTTGGCTCTCCTCTCCTTTAACTGATTCACCTGGTGAACAAGCCTACATCTTTTCTATCCTTAATGACCTAGAGCAGCTTGTACAGCACCCTACCCGTATCCCTGACCGCCTTGGAGAGAGTTCCAACATACTTGACCTTTTCCTAACAACTAATCCTTCTGCTTACACTGTTCATCTTTTCTCTCCGTTGGGCTCCTCCGATCACAATCTTATTACCTTAACATGTCCAATCGCTCCAGTACGGCCTGTGGACCCTCCAAAGAAACGCCACCTGTGGCACTTTGGAGCTGCAGATTGGGAGGCCCTCAGGCAGTACTTCTTTGATTTTCCATGGAATGATTATTGCTTCCATGGCCGAGAGCCATCTGAGTGTGCCTTGCGCGTTACGGAGGTTATTCTCTCAGGCATGGAAGCATACATTCCTTTCTCATATCCTCTGACTAATGCAAGAAAGCCTTGGTTTAATCACGCTTGTTCAAATGCTGTCCGCAACAAGGAGAGGGCCTATAAGAGGTACCGGAGCCAACCCACCCCTGAATCACACCTTTTATATATTTCTGCCCGGAATCGTGCTAAGTCTGTTCTTCGCTCTGCTAAAAACAATTTTATCCGTGCTAAATGTTCCCAACTCTCCAACTCGAACTCTTCTCGCTCCTTCTGGCACCTTGCCAAAAACCTTTCTAACAACTTTACCTCATCATCCTTCCCTCCTCTTTTCTACTCTGATGGCTCTGTAGCTATTTCTTCTACTGATAAAGCAGATCTCTTTGCTCAGACTTTCTCCTCCAATTCCACCTTAGACGATTCCGGTGCTATTCCTCCATCACTTCCCCCCTCTGACTTCCTATTGTCTGACATTAAAATTTCTTCAGCTGATGTGTTCTCTGCCATTACTGGCCTCAATACTAAAAAGGCATACGGTCCTGATGGAGTCCCTCCTGCTGTCCTCAAAAACTGTGCTTCTGTGCTTACACCCTGCCTAGGTAAACTCTTTCGCCTTTGTCTCTCAACTTGTACCTTTCCTTCTTGCTGGAAGTTTGCTCTCATTCAGCCAGTCCCAAAGAAGGGTGACCATTCCCAACCCTCTAACTATCGTCCAATTGCTTTAACATCCTGCGTATCAAAAGTTTTCGAGTCAATTCTTAACAGAAAAATTTTAAAGCACTTTTCCTGTCACAGCCTTCTTTCTGATCGTCAGTATGGGTTCCGTCAGGGACGCTCCACTGGCGATCTTCTCACCTGCCTTTCAGACTCTTGGTCATCCTCCCTTCGGGACTTTGGCGAAAGCTTTGTCATTGCACCTGACATCTCAAAGGCTTTCGATCGAGTCTGGCATAAATCTTTAATTTCCAAACTGCCCTCCTACGGTTTCTATCCTTCTATCAGTGCCTTCATCTCTAGCTTCCTTTCTGGTCGTTCTATAGCTGCTGTTGTAGACGGCCATCGTTCCTCTCCTAGACCTATCAACAGTGGTGTTCCTCAGGGTTCTGTCCTATCACCTACTCTCTTCCTTTTATTCATCAATGACCTTCTAAGCTGTACATCTAACCCTATCCACTCATATGCTGATGATTCCACCCTTCACCTTTCCATTCGGTTCCCGCAACGTCCATCTCAGCAGTTGCTTCAACAAAAGAGGGATGAGGCTATGGCACACCTAATGTCTGATTTGGCTCGTATCTCTGACTGGGGTAAAAATAATCTTGTTATTTTCAATGCATCAAAAACTCAGTTTTTACACTTATCAACCCGACAAAATCTTCCTCAGGATTACCCACTAATGTTTAATAATGAACAGTTATGTCCTGCATCATCCTTGAACATGCTTGGGGTTTCATTCTCTCAGGATTTGTCTTGGAAAGAACATATTACATCTCTTGTGAAATCTGCTTCCAAGAGATTAGGTGTGCTAAGCCGATTCCGTACTTTCTTTACCCCTGCACAGTTGTTGACCTTGTACATGGGTTTTATTCGCCCGTGTATGGAGTACAACTCTCATGTGTGGGGAGGCTCTCCACATGCAGCTCTTCTCAATAGGGTGGAGTCAAAGGCTTTTCGTCTCATTAACTCTCCTCCTCTTAATGATTCCCTTCAACCATTGTCTCTTCGCCGCGCTGTTGCATCTTTACCTCTCTTCTATCGCTACTTCAATGGTCACTGTTCCTCTGAACTGTCTGCTTGCATCCCTCCACCTCTACGACGGGCACGTAGTACCCGTCTAGCAATAAACTCTCATCCCTTTTCTGTCCAACTCTCTAATGCAAGAGTTAACCGTTACTCCCAGTCTTTTATTTATGCAACTGGTCAACTCTGGAACTGTCTTCCTATGTCTGTATTTCCTACTTCCTATGATCTCCAGTCTTTCAAACGCAGTGTGTCCAGGCATCTCGAATTGAACGGATCTTGAATTTGGCTCTCTTTTGTACTGTTTTTGTTTTTTCTTGGAAGGAACAGTATGCAGGCCCGTGGCCTTTGGTTCCTTCTTCCATGCATTAAAAAAAAAATAAAAAAAAAATAAACTTATTCAAATAATCATTTTTATTGAAAGTAACAACTTTCTGAGAGACAAAGAGGCTGCATTACGCCATGTTCATCCGCATTAAGTAGCTACCTGTGTATATAGTATCGTACATTTAAAATAGTGTAACAGATTTTTACATCAACTGTGATACTAGCAAACAGAGTTAGTTTAGAAATAATGAATTTAGTTGGAAAGTAACGTATTGTTAATAAGGTTAGGAAAATAATTTGAAAGCCGCGCCAAGCGCTGATGTGTTTGTGAGAGTTAGCAAGCGTCGGGGACGAGAGTTAATGGTGATCCGTGGTGGAAGGCGGACGTACTTTCGAGAGATGTCCATATTTCTTCCCCTTCGTGCTGAGGAGTGTAGAGATGGGGAGAGTCCTGCGAGTTTGCTGAAGGGTCTGGAGATGGAGAGTGTCTTGGGAGTTTAGCGGTGTTGCCAATTAATGCTGGGTCGGAAGACAACAGGATATCTGTGTTGGAGGTTAGCCATGGCGAAGTGCTGGGTCTTGCACCATCAATTGGTGGGTAACACGTGCTCCCCATATGACTCCCAGACGCCGACTCACACTCAGTCTTGAGAAGTTAAGTGAAGCTTTGATTATCAAGCCAACTTTGTGAATTGTTTTGGGTCCCAACCTAGAGTGAGAAGTGGTTGGAAGAAGTTCAGGGAGCTGTTGCCTCTTCTGATATTGAGAGGACTCTCCCTATGTGCTAAGGGGTCTTTGTATGCAGAATGTGTTAGGAGTGTGATGCTGTATGGTAGCGAGGCCTGGGCAGTAAAGGAAGAGGATATTCGCAGGTTTAAACGTACAGAAATGACAATGATTAGGTGGATGTGCAGTGCGTCCCTGCGTGCAAGGCCTGGGGGGGCTGGGTTTACGATAGAAGAGTTGAGAGGTAGGATGGGACTGGAGTGTATTGGTGCTGTGATGAGGAGAGGTAGGCTGAGGTGGTTTGGACATGTGGAGAGGATGGGGGATGATAATTGGGTGCAGAGGGTGAGAAGTGTTAATATTGGGGGAGGGGTTGGGAGGGGTAGACCGAGAAAGACATGGGACGAGGTCATTAAATGTGACTTAAGGGTTAAGGGACTGAATAGGGAGGCTGCCAGAGATCAAGCAGCGTGGAGAGCCGCCATTAGGTGACCAAGGCCGACACATGCAAGCATGTTGGAGCCTTCAAAAACGAAACGAAACAACCTACATGAAACAGAAATAACTAAGCGAGAATACACACGGGTGTTAAATAGCCGTTCGGACCATTGATCAACGTGAGAAACTTTCAAATTTAGAGAATGTTCTGGTAAAGATTGTGGCACTGTACTATTCTTTCAGTTTCGTCATTATTTTGAAATGTGAGGAAAAGGGAAGGTATATATCTCTCAGTCATATGTAAGGTATATTTCTCTCAGTCATATGTAAGGTATATTTCTCTCAGTTATATATATATATATAAGGTATCTCTCTCTCTCAGTTATATATGAGGTATATTTCTCTCAGTTATATAAGGTATATATCTCTCAGTTATATAAGGTAAATCTGTAAAGTGAATAACAGGTTACTGGAAGTATGTTTTTCTTTTGTTGAGGATTTTGAAATGCTTGATCTCTATTTTAGAGTATTAACCGTGATTTGAGTAACCTTTTCACTGGCATCAGGCTATAGTCAACTTTCATATCAGAATTTTTTTAACAGAATGACTATTCTTAGATATCTGTTAAAGCAGGGGGCCGAAATTTAAACTAGTTTCTGTTTATTTGTCACCCCGTGGTCATACCCATGTCCCGTTATATCTTGGAAGGGAACCTTTATGTCAATTTAGGATGGTATTAGAGGTTTATAACATGGTTTATCAAGAGTACACCCAGAGGGTGGTGTGTTGATTGTAACTGAAATGATTTTCTGGTATATTTAGAATGTTAATACCTGATCAGACTCGTCCCTAACAAAGTGGTGTCATATATCATCTGTCCAACCAATTGTTAACCAGTCACTATCGAAATTCTTTTCCATTCTTGCATTTTATTTGGGTTTTTGGAGGGTGTAATAAAAATACTTGTAATCCCGCATTAATACTGGTCTCCTTCCTTCTCCTGCTCATGAAGACTGTACATGGCTTGTTGGTAATAATGGTATAATATTTTTGTTGAGAGTATACTGAGGTAATTCACACAGAGGAGAGAACTAGTGAAGAGGAGACTACTCATGTTCCGTCGAAATCCAGTGGACCGAGTTTCTCATGAATTATGCATTAAGTATCAAAGCCCACACTTATCCCCATCCTGTACGGCTAATCAGGCTAATCGCTACCCTTGTACTACCCCTATTGTTACGAGCATAACCCGTAGGCTGATCCCGAGCAAATGTAATACTAATTCTAAATCTTCTTAGACAGTCCAGTTTACCCATCACAAAGCTGGTGGCTTATTCTATTTTAAAATCATATTTTTTTTTCTCATCACATATTGGTGGCAGACATAAAAAATTAAAAATTAAATCAAAATTGTTATTTTCTCAATACAGTATGCAGCCTTCATGGATCTGGAGAAAGCATAAGACAGGGTGGATAGACAAGGTTTGTGGAAGGTATTAAGAATATATGGAGTGGATGGGGAGTTGTTGAAGGCAGTGAAGAGTATGTATGAGGGTGCTAAGGCTGCAGTGCGTGTGGATGGCAAACTGAGTGAATCTTTCCATTTGAAGGTTGGATTGAAACAAGGATGTGTCATGTCTCCATGGTTGTTCAATCTGTATATGGATGGGGTTATAAAAGAGATACAAGGTCGGGCAGTGGATGTTGGAGCGGCCCTAGTGAGAGAAGGCAGTGTTTGGAAACTCTCTGTACTGTTGTTTGCAGATGATACTGTGTTGTTGAGCGAAGACGAAGGGGAGCTGCAAGGCTTGGTAGATGAGTTTGGGAGAGTGTGTAACAAACGGAATCTAAAGGTGAATGTAGGGAAGAGTAAAGTGATGGTATTCGAGAGAAGTGTAGTCAGTGTGTACAGTGAGATTGGATGGGAAGGATATGGAGAATGTGAGTGAATTTAAGTACCTGGGAAGTGTGATGAGTAAGGATGGAAGTCTGGAGGGTGAAGTGCTCGAAAGGGTGCAGCAGGGAAGGAAAGTTGCCGGTTTGTTGAAAGCAGTAATAAGAAAAAGAGAGGTGAGCATGGAAGTGAAAAAGTTGTTACATGACAGTATTGTGATACCAACTCTGACATATGGAAGTGAAGCTTGGACCCTGTTGGAAGGACAGAAGTCAAGAGTGAGAGCAGTGGAAATGAGTTATTTGAGAGGAGCATGTGGAGTCACATGGAGAGACAGACTAACAAATGAGGAAGTGAAGGAGCGTTGTGGTGTGGTTGAGGACGTGATGGGAAGTGTTAGGAGAAGCATGTTAAGGTGGTTTGGGCATGTGGAGAGGATGGAGAGTGAAAGACTGACGAGAAGAGTGTATGTGAGTGAGGTGGAGGGGACGAGAGGGAGGGGGAGGCCTAGGATGAGATGGAGGGATGGAGTGGAGAGGTATATGAGAGAGGGGGGTGTGAGCTGGGAGCATGGTAGAGAAATGGCAGGGGACAGAGTGACATGGAGGCGATTTGTTTGTGGCTACCCCGTGCGGGATTGAGGCGTCTGGCAATAGATAGATAGATAGATAGACCAACTTTAATTTAGCTCTTTCTTCTTCATTTGCTTCCTTTCTTATCTAAACATTTTTAAACCCTTCTTTATCTGACAGTTTCCACGTTCTACTGATTATTTCATTCACCATTACTTGGGACTTAAACTTAACCTTCAATGGCCTTGCCCCTCCTTCCTCGTACTTTCCTAAACAAAACACTTCTTCAATCTCTTCTTGAGCTTCGTTGTTGCCCTCACTAATCACTGATATTATCTCTTTAACCTTATTCAGTTCTTCTCTTTCTCTTTTGGATCTTACTGTCATTCGTTTTTCTTTAACTCCTGAAATTATAACACATTTTTTCTTGTCTGCTACATCCCTGACCAAAGATTCTCTGCTTCTCAGTACCCTAACCACTTCCTTCTCCACCTTGTCCTTGATTTGTTGTTCTATAATCTCCTTCAAATTTACATTTCCTTCCTCCTGAATTCTCTCCCACCCTTTGTGTTGCTCCCTGATTTCCTTAATATGCTCATCTTGAACCCTTGATTTTGATTCGTACTCATCTAGTTTACTTTTCATTCTGTCCCTTTCTTCTTACAACCTCTTATTCTCCCTCCTGAGCTGTTTTATTTCAACTGATGCAGATTCTTTACTCACCTTTAATTCTGCGACTTCTTTTTCTTGCTCATCACTACGTGTGCAGACTTTTTCCAGTTTACTCTGTAGGACTTTCATGGTAGGTGGTGGTGACCATCATCCACTCACTTGATGTAGTGCTGCCTACTTCTTCCTTAGCCTCTATCATTCTTTTTGTGTGCCTGCCCTCCTCTCTTCCTATTTCTCCCATCTTTCCTGTCACTTCTTACTGCTTTTCTTTCTTTTACAGGTGGCTTTACATTGATTGACAAGCCAAATGGTTTCCTGTAAGCCAAGAAACCATTTACAACGCTGGGTGGTAACCATATAACCAAACCATACGTGCTCCCTACGTGTCAACAAGTGGGTTGGTGGAGGGTTAGTGCCCCTCCCCGTAAAATAAATAACTCAAAGTCAAATGGCCACCCCTTATGGGATTATGGTGGCTGGCAATAGATAGATAGATAGACTTTGATCTCTCTCTCTTGCTCTAAGGTCCGTTCCTGCAACTATCTAATTATTACCCATACTTTTTTTAACTCCTGGACATTCCTCTCCGCCGTTTTCTCTACTCCTGCTACTCTTGTTTCGCTCAGCTTAGTACTTCCGTTACCTACGAGTACATCATCTTCGGAGAAACCCATAAATTCTCGCTTGCTGCCAGATGTAAACAATCCTCTGTCCCTCTCTGCCATGGCGCAACCATACGGATACTTTCTTTTTCACTGTACGTTGTATTTTTATGGCTGAGACGTGTAGTTTTTTAACTAATTTCTGACGGGACCACCACTCATGCTCTCATTCACATAATCACAATAGTAGGCTGGTCTCCTTTTCGCCGCTAATTCAGCAATTATTTCCCCTTGATCCACGAGCAGCTCCGTCTCTGTCGACGACCCAATGTGTGTGTGTGTGTGTGTTCTTACCTAGTTGTTCTTACCTAATTGTATCTTTATAGAAATGAATCGAGCTCGTACTGTCCCAAGTATTTCAACCATTTTCATCATACATATCCTTAAATTTATGAATAGTTTTTGCACACACTAATTTCATTCAGTAGTGCAATCCACTGATCAACTGCCCTATTTGGGAAATTGAATTTCCTTATATCTTTATCGCCTCTCTTTTTATGTAGTTTTTTGCAGTGTCGTCTTGATGATGCTTTCCAATACGTTACATATTCGTTTATCACTATTTTCTCTTTCCCTGAGATGCATTTATATAGCATAATCATGTCTCCTGTTTTCCTTCTCTCCTGTGGTGCTGGTAGATTCAGTTCTAGTCTTTCTTCATAGCTTGATACCCAACTTGTAGCTGGCCTTTATACTTTTTCAATCTTATCTGTGTTTTTTGAGATGAGGATTCCAGACTACTGATGCATACTCCAGGGCTGGTCTGATGAATGATGTTACTGTCTTCCTCAGCATGTCTTCATTTTCATATGTGAATACTATTCTCATGTTAGCAAGCAGTGTGCGATGTATACATGCTCTGTGGTAGGTGGGCACTCACCATCCACTCACTCGATGTAGTGTTGCCTTGAGTGTCTGCCCTTTCCTCTATTCCTTCCCTCCCCTTCTCTTTCCTTCCTTCATTCTTTCCTGTTCCTTCTGCGTACGGGTGACTTTACACTCCCTCTTCAGTCTTTCGTTCCTTTATTCTTTCCTCTTCCTTCTGCCTATGGGTGACTCTACACCAGGCTATAATTTCTGGAGGGGGTTAGGGGGCTACAGCCCCTGCCCCAAGGTTTTCTGTACATTAATTTGTCATAACTTCAACTAAGATTGAGGGCTTATAAGGCTGAACTTGAAAATAAAAAGGAAGAAAAACTTTGAGTAGTTTTGTTGAAAATTCAAACATATCTACATGTGTCTGATACAATATTTCTAAATTTGATCCAATTTATCATAAACTAAATAGCAATACAGTAGTACAGTAAAACCTTGATATAACGGACTTCAATAGACTGGAATTTGCTTTTATCGGACTTGAGGAGCTACCGGACAAAATTCCTATATATCAGAAAAAGTCCAATAAAGCCAGAAGCAGTCCGGACTGCCTGATCGCTTCATCAATGTTCACTACGATAAGGTAAATAAAAGACATGTTTATCAGTGTACAGTACAGTATTATTATATATATTATACCACTTGATTAATCTAATGAAATTATAACACAGTACAGTACCATAATGGTAGTCAAAACAGTTTACAAACCGTTCATGTGATCCCGACTAATGTCTGACATATCGGAAAAGGTCCGGGTTAGAAGGGGAAAGTCCAGATGTCGCTTTTATCGCAAATTCGCATTTTTTGGAATGGTTTGGGCCCCAATTAGTCCGTTATAGTGAGGTCTTACTGAACTTAGATATTGATTATTTCATCATTTCCAAAAGAATGAAGGCAGGGCGGTACATTTAAACCTGAATCCTACCGGAGGCGTGAACGAACAATCTTGGTAAATGTGCAGCATTGTGCAACGAAAATGTAAAATGGCCAAATTATTAAACGAAGTTAGTTTTTGAGTTGAAAATTCAGATTGGCAGAAAGTGACGCCTTTTATTAAACACCCACCTCCATCATTAAACATACATGCCTTATTAAATATCAGCTTTTAGGTAGAATCAAACCCAAAAAATAGCAGATGGTGTGCAAACTTAAGAGTTTTTATTTAATTTTAAGTTTATAGTATGGAGTTATAATTATACATTTGGTCTGACCCAAAAAAAATTCTGTGGAAAATTACAGGCCTGCTCTACACTGAGTGACAAGCCAAATGGTTTCCTGTACACCAGGAAACCATTTACTATGCTGGGTGGTAACCACATAACAATTATGGCGCCTGGTGGTTTAGTAGGTAATTACGGTGCTCTAATCGGATTGAGTCAGTGCAGGTTTATATCCAATTGGTGGTTGGGGCTTACTGCTCATGTAATGCCATTCATGGATGAGTGAGTACGGTCACTCTCATCTTAAATGTAAGGACCAACTTGCTTAGCCCCGGGCTCCTACACTTCTCATGAGGCAACACAGGATTAGATGATGGATGGATGGTATACATGTTCTGCACCTTCTCACTGATGTGATCAGTCGGAGACAGTCTGTTAAGGCCAGTTCACACAAGCAAAACTGCAGTTGTTTTTTGCTGGAATTTGCTTACCGGTAAAAATTCCGGCCACTTTTTTTGCCGGTATGGAGAGACCGACGTGTCAGTCTTTTTTTGCTGGAATCGGTAGAAAAGCGCCGGGCCGATTTAAATGGTGTCGCCAAACAAGGCCAAGCTCTGGGAACGAAGACGAATACGACATGTGGTGTGTTTACACCACCACTACTACTATTCTCACTTTAATGTTCATTCCAGTTTGGGTGTAACTGGTATAAGCATGAGTATAAAAGTATGATTATTTAAGTATGAGTTAAAGGGATACACAAGGATTCTTATATATGATTTTATGCTTTAAAAAATTTATGCATACGGCCCTTGCAGCCACCAGACAGCTGTGTGACAGGCCTATTCACACGAACTAAATTGCAGCCATGAGGGCTCATCTTGAAGTAGGCAAAGTGCAAGAGTAAGAACTGCAAACCTAGTACGAGTACGGGGGACCATCTTTGTCTGTAAACACTGTTGCTGCGTTCCAGCCTCTGCAGTCCTCGTACGTGTGAAAACCTTTCCGGGAGAAATCCCGAAATCGGCATTTTTTCCAGCATATCGGCAAAAAAAACTGCCGCGATTTCACTCGTGTGAACCAGCCTTTACTGATAATCACTCTAGGTCCTTCTCCTTTCTCATATGTGTAGGGTTGAACTTCCTAACTTATAATCCCACTCTGGTCTTTTCTCACTTTTACCAAACTTAATTACATGACACTTGTCCACATTAAATTCCATTTGCCATTTATTGCTCCATTCATGAAGTTTATTTAATTCTACTTGTAGCTCTTTGCAAGAATCTGTGTTTGTAATTTTCCTTTGTGTTTTTGCATTTTCTGCAAACATATTGAAATAGATTTCAATTCCAATATTACTGTCTGTCATTTATATATACTAAAATCATAATTGGTGCCAGCATTGAGCCCTATGGAACTCTGCTAGCCACTTCCCTCCATGATAAGTAATTAGCCTAGTACTGTTCTCATTTCCCATTTTCTGAGAAAATCCTGCATCTAACAGTACAGGTTGCATTAGATACCTCCTTGATGGTACAGTTTCCATAAAAGTCTTTGGTGCGGTACTCTGTCAAATGCTTTCTTAAAATCTAAATAGATACTGTTCACTCATCCTTCTCTTTTTTGTAACTCTATCACAGCTGCTTAATAGAACCACATGATTTTACCTTTCTAAAACTGAACTGCCTTTCTGTTATCATACTGTGTTCTTCTAGATGGTTTACCCGAACTCTGCTAATCAGCTTCCATAGTATCTTACAACACTCATCCGCGATACTGGTCGGCAGCTAAGTGGATTCAATCTATTCCCTTTCTTGAATAGGGGAACAATGTTTGCTCTCTTACAAATATCAGGCAGTTTACCTTGACCTAAGGATTCCATGAATATTAAATATAATGGTCTGCTTAACTCTTCTGCACATTCATGTAGCAACCAATCTGAAATTTCGTCTGGATCATATGCTTTTCCTTTGCCTAATTTACTTAACTTTTCCTGTACTTCTTTTTCTAATACAGGCAACCTTCATGCAACGAACACTCACACAACAAAAAATCGGTTTAACAAAAATTGTGTTTTACTACCCTTCATTTGCACAACGAATGCCTAGACTTGGTTTAACGAATTTTTTGGTTTTATTATTGTTTCAACCCCTAACAGAATTATGGGCTTTTGATCCATTTTTTGATATTTTAGAACATTCTAAGACACATTTCTTATATGACATTTTCATCTTAAATTATTTTTATTTTACTCCTCAAAGCTAGGTTAGGTTAGGATATCTTCAAGATTAAAATAAGAATAATTTGCAAGAAGGACGCCATAAAAGAAAAGTGTAACTGTTTAAAATATTGATGAAAAGGTTCAAAATTTCCTAATTCTGTTAGAGGTTGAAACAATAATTTTACCAATTTTTGGTTTACCAATGATCAGCCGAATCATCCATCAGTCCAGTTGCACACAGTGACTAGCAGCTGTTGACAGCAGCACCTCTAGCGACACAATGCTCATACTAGTATTCAAAACAAAACAGCTGTAGCCTTCCCAAGTTCGCATGTGCATTACTGCACTACTTTTCGCTCACCATGCCTAAATGACCTACAACTGGCCCTAGCCAACAAGCAGCCAAGGCCTCCAGGAAGAGCTTTACGCTTGAGACTAAGCTGGATATAGTAAGGTGGCACGAACGTGGTGAAAAACAAACTATAGCTCGCCTCCATGACCTGGCTCCGTCTACAGTGCCGAGTATCTTTAAATCAAGTGCCGTATGAATTTGTAGAATGTAGATGTACTGTACGTATAATAGTTGTAGAATATGAGTTATGGAGTCATAAGATACACAAACATTTATTCATAATGAGCAAAGGAGGGTGAATACTAGTAGATGGGGGGGAAAATCTTAAGTCTGGAACCAAACCCCATTGAACCCATGCTATAATGGGCTCGTCCAATGAAAATTCATGTAATGAACAGTTTTCCAGGAACCTAATCCATTCATTAACCCCTTAACCGTGGCTCGTCACTTTCGTGACGGTCTGGTGCGATGAATCATACCGCGGGGCGTCACTTGAGTGACTCTGTGTTACTTTTAATTCGCCCGGGCTTTCAGGTAGTGACTTGTATCATCTATCAGCACTGCCAATGTCCAACAATAGTCAGAGCTGCTAATGTCATCAGTACTCCCAACCACTGTCGACAATTTAGCCATTTTCCCCCATTCTAGACTCCCCTCCCTACCTCCCCTCCATTACCCTCTCGTGTCATCTGCTCAGCCGCTCTGCGCTATGTAAATCTTCCCCAGATTTTTCCACTGTTTTCATCCACTGAAATGAGCCCTATGCCCTATTCTTATACAAAATAATATATACAGTTGGCGCGGAAAGTATTGACGCTTTTTTGCCGACGTCATTCTTTTTCGCGTTAAGTGAAGTAGGGTCAATACTACCCTCCCCTGTGATGCGAAATGAGCTGACGCTTTTTCAATGGGAGCTGGCAACCCTGCTTGATAGGTTTGGCACCACAGGAGCAGGCTCAGTAATGTTTGGGCCGCCACAGGAGGAGGATTGTCTCTGTGTGTGATGCACCACGAGGGCATGTTTTGACTCAAATAACACAGTTATTTGGTTACCTACCACATTCTCATCATGCCTAAAGTAACCACAAGCAAGGACAAACGTGTGGAAGTGATTACTTTATACAAAGCTGGCCACAAACTCCCATTTATTCCAAATCAGATGGTGTTAGACTGAGGACAGTGCAGAGACTGGTGAAGCAGTTCAAGGACAGTGGGAAGGCCATTCCTCCCACTCCACTTCCCAAGCCTGGGAGACCTCGTAAGACAACCTTCAGGACCCGTCAGCTGATCTCAAGGCAAGTTAGCAAGGATCCAAGGCTAACAGCACGGGATTTAAAAGAAAAGAACCCACAGTTGCTGGCAGATGTGTCTGTCAGCAGTGTGCAGCAACTCTTGCATGACGATCTGGGCTACAGGAGTTTTTGTGCTCGTAAAAAACCACTGGTAACTGAACTTCAGAAGAAAAAGAGAGTAAATTTTTGTAAGAAATATCTTGCCTGGAGTGAGGAGCAATGGAAAACTGTGCTTTGGAGTGATGAGTCAACATTTACTGTCACTGGTACCCCTTCATCACGAGTGTACCGCAAACAAGGCAGTGACCCCCTGGATCCTAAGGACACTTCCAAGTTTGTTAAATACCCAGCCTCACTCATGGCTTGGGGCTGCTTTACATATTATGGTGTTGGTGAGTTGGTAATTCTACCTGCAAATAAAAAAGTGAACCAGAGCAATTATTTGGAGCGATTATGTGATGTTTTAAGTGACTCTTTTGATAAAACCAAGGCAGGAGTATTTATGCAAGATTCTGCCCCTGCACATATTGCAAAGTCAGTGAAACAGTGGCTAACAGACTGTGAGGTTCCCTTTATTCGAGATTGGCCCGGAAACAGCCCAGATATCAATCCCATTGAGAATTTATGGGCGCACATGAAGCAGCACATCATCTTTGCCTAAACTTGAGGCTGCAGTCAAGCAGCTATGGAGCAGTTTTAGTCTGTCTGTTCTGCAAAACTACGCCATCAGTCTCCCCAGATGCCTTAAGAAGATAATAAATGTGAAGGGGAATGCCAGTAAATACTAAATTCAGTGGTGAGTGTTAATTTATTTGTTTCTCCTTGCTAACCACAAGAATGTTTTCTTTTTTTAAGATGGCGTCAACACTTTCCGCACCTACTGTATATAAAAAAAATAAGGTAACTGATAGTGCCATACACCTGGAACTGGCTAATTATCACTTGGCAACATCCAACCTGCACTCGTTCGCTAATTTCCCCTGCTTTTTTTTTTCCCCCGTGAAGTGTGCCGTATGAGCTACTCTCGTAATATAAATGTATATAAGAAAGGAAGGGAGAAGCCTGAGTGATATTTATATTCACCTGCAACTACCTAATTTATTATGTATTGTCTAGATTTCCTACGACTTACTTCTTAGCATATACATTAGCAGCTGACATTTTCAACTCTTGGCTACCAAGATACGTATTGTAGTCAGTTCGCTTTCGTCCTTCACGGTGAAATCACGTCCCTCCATTTCTGCCGCTTTTGTGCCCATTATAAAAGGCCCTGTGACCTCTACCCCTACTAAACATCGTGTGGGAAGCGGTATAGGACTGCAGATATATATATAAGTGTAAAAAAGTACTAGAAATAATAAAGTGTGAGTGTGTATATGAGTAAGAAATGACAGAATACCAGCGGCGAATTAGCGCGAGTGGGAGGCTCATACACGCTCGTATTTCACATTACTTGCACAGTGTTTTTTTTTTAGTATGGACTCCAAACTACTTGGAAATCATTGAATAGTGTTTCTAGTGTTAATATCTGGCAGTGGTATTCATATTACGGGAAGTGTAAAGTGGAGACTTAGTTCCCCAACTTCAGAAGTCTCCACAAGTCCTACGGTAGTCGACGAGTGTTAAAAAAACATCCCAGAAGAAAGCTGAAGGTATGTGCCATATGCATATGTAATTATAATATTCTAAGACTAATAAATGATTTTTGGCAAATATTTTTAAAAAGTCAGTCGGTGCGCAAATTTCCCCAAGGGAAGGGCCCAGCGCGCCTCCGACAACCCCGCAGTTTAAGGGTTAAGTGGAGGACTACTGTACTCTATGTGTATATCTTAACCCGCCCTGTCCCCCCAGCGTATGATGCACGTCACAACTTTTTTCACACTGAAACCCATCGACGTACATCACACGGCAGTCAATTGCAAGGCCCGTCGACTGCATATTTTTCAAGATTCGCAGGTGATTTTTGGTAGGCATATGTGGGAGACCTTCCTCTACCCTCAGCCAGGTGGCAACACTGCCTGACCATGTTCAACCCCCCCCGCCGCTCGGGAGGTGCGCCATTTTCTCGCAACTCACCTGTTAGCAGAGACCTGGCCAGTAAAGACATGTAGCACCACAGTCTCTCTGACGACGAAATTCAAGGCGAAAGTGATTCCTGATGTGGAGGACAAAGATTACGTGGCACCAGAGTTAGTAATGAACAGAAGTAATGAGGAGATAACATTGCCAAGGTAGGTGTAACATGGTGATGTGTTTGGTAAGGGAACAACACTTATATCGCCTATATTATTGTGTGAAAAGCAATATACTCTTGTATTACATATAAATTCGTACTAAATAAATAAATATATACGAGGCTGTGTGGTTTTGGTTAAGTTTCCCTCGCATGGGGAGCGTCTTTTATGGAGCGTGATGTAATAAAAAACGGTAGCCAAGTAAGGGATCTTTCACCTGTCTAGGATATTTATCACTTCAGGTGAGTGCTTTCTCGCTGAATTTTCAATGTTTCTCATCAAAAGCGGATGTTTGAGCCAAAAAAAAGCCAAGTTGAAAATCTGTCGGGTTCTGGGGGTGGGTTGGGTAAAAAAGTGGTAGGGACAGGGCAGATTAATATGTGTGGGCATACTGTTCCATATCATCTCTTTCAAAATTATTTTCTTTTGTAAAAACTGATTGGAAATATTTATTTAGAGCTTCACAAATATCTTTCTCTTGCGTATAGATGATCTCCTCCTCTGTAATGGACTGCATTTTACCTTTAACTTTGGCTTCGCTTCGGATGTAGCTGTAAAGTAGCTTAGATTGATCACTACTTTTATTTATAATGACTTCCACAAACTGTCTTTGAGCCTCCCTTCTTATCTTTGTATAATCATTTCTTGCCTGTTTATAGTTGTTATATGCCCTCTCACTATTGTGTCTGTATCCATTCCACAGCAGATCTCTTTTTTCTTTTGATTTTTTACATTCTTTATTAAACAATTTCTTTATTTCCATTTCTGTTTCCTTGCGGTGTGGGATGCAACTCTGGACTCCTATTTCATAAAAATCACAGAATTTTCTACATACATTGGGTTCGCACAGTGCACAAATGGATGGGCGGTTCATGACCTTGTGCACTGTGATTTTGCATACTGTGAACATATACTCTTATGGGAAAAATAGCATATGGGTGGGACCCCCCCATTTGACATATTTTTAACCTTAGAGATATAATAATGGACAAAATTTTCAGACATATACTACAGATCGTTTTGTTTTGTTTTGTTTCGTTTTTGAAGGCTTCAACATGCTTGCATGCGTCGGCCTTGGTCACCTAATGGTGGCTCTCCATGCTGCTCGATCTTTGGCAGCCTCCCTGTTCAGTCCCTTAACCCTTAAGTCACACTTAATGACCTCGTCCCATGTCTTTCTCGGTCTATCCCTCCCCCAGTATTAACACCTCTCACCCTCTGTACCCAATTATCATCCCCCATCCTCTCCACATGTCCAAACTACCTCAGCCTACCTCTCCTCATCACAACACCAACACACTCCAGTCCCATCCTACCTCTCAACTCTTCTATCGCAAACCCAGCCCCCCCAGGCCCCGCACGCAGGGACGCACTGCACATCCACCTAATCATTGTCATTTCTGTACGTTTAAACCTGCGAATATCCCCCTCCTCTACTGCCCAGGTCTCATCACCATACAGCATCACACTCCCAACACATGCTGCATACAAAGACCCCCCAGCACGTAAGGAGAGTCCTCTCAATGTTAGGAGAGGCAACAACTCCCCGAACTTCCTCCAACCACCTCCCACCCCAGCAAGCTCCCACCCAGATACAGCTAAAATATCAAAAAAATAGCCAGTCACCTTAAAACAAGCCTGATGGACTTAAATAGCAGGGGTTTCAAGATGTGGCAACACACTTTGAGTGCCCCCACCGCACCACCCACCGTACCACACATGTTTAACAGTTGTCAGTGTTGTATTATTCCGGGCTTTGACAAAGAAATTTATGGCCTGTCGAATGTTATATATCTTCCAAAATGCAGCAATGGTCATTATGGTGGGGGTTGCAGGAATGCCAGGTGAGTCAGGTGGGGCTGCTGAGGTGGACGGGAAGGCAGCTGGTGAGTAAAGTGGAGCAGTGCAGGTGGAGAGGAAGGCAGTGGGCGAGTCAGGGTAGGTGGTCATGGGAGGATCCTCCATCTTCTCCTCGCTACTGCTCATATTTCGGCAATTTCCTTTATCTCTTCTTGTTTGTCAGTTTCATTCCTCATCTTGTTATGGATGTATTTGCAATATAACAACTTGGCATTCACGAAATAACCATTATTCAAGTGAGTCCAAATATTTTTATAGAAACTGGGTATCTATTCTAACTTACCGTTATTGCTGAAAAAGTTATTGTTGAAGTCGTTGTTGGCGAGATCTTACTGTAGACTCCTCTTGAGCACCTTCCCCACAAGCCTCTAAGTCACGATGGGTGCGTTGTGCGGGGAGGGGGGTCGCGTAGTTAGGGAAAATAGTGGTTTGTGGGCCACTCTTTGCCTCTGCCTCGTGTATTGTGGGCTAAACTAGCGCATTCGAAGTTTTATGGTTATGATTTTTGGTCGTGTGTGTGTGTGTGTGTGTGTGTGTGTGTGTGTGTGTGTGTGTGTGTGTGTGTGTGTGTGTGTGTGTGTGTATGCACACTACCTGCCCTTACTCATTATGCCATGCACACCAACTGCCAACCCTCAAAAGACGCAACACTTCACGCAAGCAAAGATGAAAATTATTGACTGGAAGAACAAAGGCGAGCAAAACTGTGTATGATGTACCCTATGAAACAAGGGGAAGTTACAGTACTGCAAAATATTAAGGCATACAGTGGCAGACCACTGGACACATCATCATCATCATCCAATCCTACGCTGCCCCATGAGGAGTGTAGGAGGCAAGTTGGTCCTGACATTTAAGATGAGAGTGACCAGCCTCATTCATCCCTCAGTGGCATTATGTGAGCAATATCTCCAACCACCCCTTGGATGTAAACCTTCACCAGCTCAATCCGACTGGAGTGCCGCAATTACCCACTAAACCACCAGGCGCCATAATTTGGTTATATGGTTACCACCCAGTGTAGTTAATGGTTTCCTGGTGTACAGGAAACCATTTGGCTTGTCACTCACTATACAGTCACCCATAAGCAGAAGGAATAGGAAAGAATGAAGGAAAGACAGACAAAAGTGGGAGTGTAAAGTCACCTGTATGCACAAGGATGAGGAAAAAATGAAGTAAAGAAAGACAGAAGAGGAGGAAAGAAAGAAAGGAGAGGAAAGGGCAGAAACCTAAGAGCTGCACTACATCGAGTGAGTGGAAGGTGAGCATCCCCACCTACCACAAAAGTGTGCAAAACAGAAGGGGCAGCAATGATTATTAGGAATAATACTTAAATGTTAAGGATGGAGAGATAGGGTGTACACAGTGAGTCAAATATCCATGAAATGGCAAGATTTTTTTTGCACCACTGCCAAGAAGACATGGGAGCAAAATAACACCTTCAGAGCTTCTTAAATTAGAGTCTTGTTCAACCTAAATAGTTTTCCCCATAAGATTTATTACTGGAATTGTTTAGTACAGAATTAGTCCAGTATAGCATTGCTGTCTGTTTTAATTACTGTACTTTGATGTGAAGTTACTGTAATTCAGCAACTGCTTTTACAGTGAATATTTACATATCTTTTAAGCTGGTGTCACACTGGGCATCTATTGCCAACATGTTTGCCATTTTTGCACCCCGAAATGGCAAGCAAAGCAAAGCAATTATCACGCTTGTGAGTGGCATAGATTTTTGTGCAATATCTAACAACAGCAGACAGAGTTGTCATGGATCATGTACTGACAAATGCTCTGACAGATCATCTTGTGGTTTGAAAATTGGTGTTGGTCAGAAATATTATCTGCAGCTGATCATCAGAGAATCTGAATAATAACACAGGAAAAACTAAAATGGCAAATAATGACAAAATTCAAATATTATTCACTACATCGAGCCGTGGCTCAGTGGGTTAGAGCGCTCCGCTCTGGCTGTAGGGTCGGAGGATTGAATCCACCCAAGGGTCATTGGTAGACATCAGGAAGGGCATCCGGTCATAAAATGCTACACGCTCCAATCCAAAAAGGCCGACGCATGCAAGCATGTTGCAGCCTTCAAAAACTAAACGAAACAAAACGAATACTCTGAATTACTCTTGCCTCATGATCTACTACAATATTTTATTCACATATATAAAGGTGATATTAAGCTCCTTTGATTACTAATTCCAGACACAAACTGCGAGCCAAAATTGTTTGCCAACTTTCCTCACAAGTGCAAACTCGTTCATCATTGGTCGTTATGGCGAACACCTTGCAAAAACACCTACTTATTAACTGCTCAGTGTCCTGCGAGCTTTATGCAGTACAGTGAGCATTTGATTTTTGTACATAACTGGTACCGAGCCAAGTGTGTGATAACCAAATTGTAAGATAACAAAACAAAGAACGAATGGGATTTATCCTAATTGCTACCGGGAATCCCAATCGTTAACCCAAATTTTCCTTTTTACAAAAATTTGTACCCACTAAGTACATACATACTGTTATAAAAAGTATCAGATGTAGGTTAATAAAAAGTTATGAAAAGTGCACAATAAGGAAGAAACATGTACCACAGAAAGACCCGAGATAGACTTGAGGTAAGGGGTTCTGAGACTAGGAGGTGAAAAGTTAGCAGTCTCCACCACTTAGCACTAACTCCTCAAGTAGGATCTCATCTCTGAATCATTTAAAGCTATCAGAAACCACAGATACATCACATCATTGTCGGCAGAAACCGGCTCAACTGCATGATAATAATGCTTTTTAGCCAAAATAAGTGCAATAACAGCAGGAATACAGATTTTCATCTTGCAGTGATACCAAAAACTGCTACAACTAAGTGTGTGATAACCAAGGGATCACTGGACAGTACTGACCTACTAATGCTGAGACGAGAAATAACAGCAAACCCTGTGGCGGCAGCAATGATCATTGTGGCAGCAACAGCAAAGATGTACCAGCTGTCCATGAAGGTTCCATGATTCCATACCTCCAGCATCACTGACTTGGTCCGCTTTGTTCGATTCCCATGTGCTAAAAAAATAAAATAAATAAAAATCTAAAAAATAATTTGAAAAATAAACATACAAGCATTATATTCAAGAAAAAAATCTGCATGGTAGAGGAATACATGACAAAATCATAGGAAAATACAGACAACACTAGCTAAAATGAACTAACTGAGGGAAAGCCAGGTTCATTAAAGCCAAGTGTTTGGAATATCTGAGGGTCCCCCTCTAGATGTGATTTTCAGGCACATCTGAAAATAAATGAGTACAATGCCATATTCTAGCACTACAAACATAAACTATACCCATTTCACACTAACCTGGCCCATAATTTTGCCTTTTTGCAGCTTATTTCACATCCTTGTTGTAGCACTTCTTCATGACTAGTATAGTACTGTATTACTAAAGTTCATCATTACAAATTAGCAATCTTAGCAATCACGATGGGGAGAGGGCAATTTCAGTCTGGCTGGAATAAATGGGGTGGGAAACTTGTGTTCTGACCCCCACTGCACCACATTTAATGGACACTGTTCGTTATAACCGATGAAAGGTCTCTGGGCTTTGTGGCGTTTGTTAAATCCCATATCAAATATATTGGGACTTGTTATAGCAATGGTTTAGTGTACAGTACACAACAGACAATGACACATCACATAATAAGACTATCACACTGATTTACACTACAAATGTCACCCTTAAGATGAGTTTGAACAATCTTCATTTGTGCAAATATCATACTCCTGTAGAAATATGGTACAACAAAAACACACACTCTCCCCACTCTACAACCAAACATTACAGTAACATTCTCATTATCTGATGCTGCACTGACTGACATCTGTCATTATCCAACAAAGCAAAAAATCTGATTAAATTAACGCAATATCCGACTTTTTACATCATCTACTCGTAGTGCAGAGGAAAAACAAATTTCTCAGGCTGGCAGCAGGTCCATGCCACTCATGTGCCACCAACAATGCCTGCCAAAACAAAGCACAGACAACAGGGCAACAGTTGAGAGGGGTTGTGCCAGCCCACAAAGCTCACCATTATTTGTGGCTTGGTTGAAAACTTGCAAAATCTAGAGACTTTACATATAACTTTATAGTTCTGACTCTCTGGAGGGCAAGGCAATCTATGACTTTTTAGCTAATTTGTCTTATGTGGCAGAATATCAAGCAGATTCACATGAAAGCACAGTATCCACCATATACTCGTATATGTTTCTGTTATGAATTACCTCACTATAACATACTAATTGGGGCCCTAACCATTCCGAAAAATGCGAAATTCTGATAAAAGCGACATCCGGACTTTCCCCTGCTAATCCAGACTTTTTCCGATATATCAGACATTAGTCCGGATTGCACCACTGGTTTTTAAACTGTTTTCACTACCATTGCAGTACTGTACTATGTTATACCTTCACTACATTAATCAGATGGTATAATAATACTGTACTGTACACTGATAAACATGTCTTTTATTTACCTTATTGTGGTGAACATAGCTGAAGTGGTCAGGCAGCCCGGACTGTTTCTGGCTTTATCGGACTTTTTCCGATATATAGGAATTTAGTCCAGTAGCTCCTCAATTATGGCGTCTGGCAATAGATAGATAGATAGATAGCTCCTCGAGTCTGATAAAAGCGAATTCCGGTCTATTGAAGTCCGTTATATCAAGGTTTTACTGTACTCCTGAAGAATTACAACACTGATGACAATGAAATTACAGTCAGGCGTCGCCACACAAATGTTCTCTATTTGATAAACTGCTATAATAATAATTCAAAAGTTACACCCTTTCACAGAATGACATTAAGAGAACTGTTAGTGATTTCGTTAGAACTACAGTACTCTCTCGATTATCTGGACGACCATTACACGAACCATACATTATCCATATTGTTAGTGCATATTGCTGTTAGTGTGTGTGCGCGTGCACACACCTTTTGCGTCACAAGTGGTGACATCACCGGAAGGGTCCTGCAGTATGCAGCCAAGGGCCTGTGCAGTTCACGGCGTGAGGCCGAAGAGTGTCGTTTGCCTTTTCTGACACTGGTAGCAGAGTGTAGTTCGAAAATAATGGTGTCGTGTTCGACTAAGTGCCTCCAAAACTTGAAAATGATTCTGCTTATGAGAGTTGGAAAAAGGACATCGAAATCTGGAGCGAACTGACGGACTTACCAAAAAAAAACAAGCCTTAGCTATTCACCTGTCATTGTCTAGAAGAGCGAGGGTGGCGTCTTCGGAGGTTGATGCAGCTGATTTGAAGCAGGAGGATGGTGTTCAGACCTTGCTGAAAAAACTAGACAGTTTATTTCTTGTGGACAAAGGACGTCGGCAGTTTGCAGCTTTTCATGAATTGTACAACTTCAGAAGAGCCGGTGATGTGAACATTCGTAAGTTCGTGGCAGAATTTGAACAAGTTTATTTCAAATTTATGAAGCAGGACATGGCACTGCCAAATTCTGTGATGGCTTTTATGCACTTAGCTGCATGCAAACTTTTAGACAATGAGCAACAACTAGTGATGTCCACGATAATTGAGGTGGCATACGAAAACATGAGATCTGCCCTGAATCATATTTTTGCTGGTGAAATTGGTGGGCAGAACGATGCATCGGTGTCTGCCAGTGAGGTGAAAGGCGAACCAGTATTTTGGAGTGACGAAGTTGAGGGTGACGAAACGTTTTATGTTAGAGGTACTCAACGAGGACGGAGAATGTTGCGGGGTGGTGCAGTATGTGCTCGAGGTCGTGGTGGTGGCCGATATTCAACCGTATCTGCTAGAATTCCCCAACGCTCATCCACCGGCAGGAGGCAGAACCCACTTGGGTCTGACGAAAAGGTATCGAAGTGTTTCGTATGTGATTCTAGATTTCATTGGGCACGTGACTGTCCGGATGTATACGAAAACGACGGCAGTCAAGCAGGAAATTCTGAAACAGTGCATCTGTCGTTATTTATGGGCTATGTGGATGATGCCGCTAGTAGAGGTTAGATACAGACTCTAGTAGAAGAATCTAAGGGATGTGCTGTTCTACAACTGTATGTGGAGCTGAATGGATCAACTGCTATCTAACTGAGCTCACTGATTACGAATATGAAGCTATAAGAGAAGAAGCGTCATCCTCAACGTTTACTTTTGCTGATGGTGTCAGTTTCCTCCCTCAAACGTGTTACTCTGCCCTGCTACATTGGAAATATGCGTGCAACCATCGTGACTAATGTTGTGAACTGCAATATTCCCTTGCTGTTGAGTAAACATTCCATGAAAAAAGCAAAAATGTTGATTAACTTTGGAAGTGACCAGGTCAAAATTTGTGGAACTACCATTAATTTGAAGTCCTCATCTTCAGGCCATTACTTGGTTCCAATTTCTTTATGACTAGGTCGTGAATTTTGTGAAACAATCACGCTGGCATCTCTTGGGGGTGACGTAGAAAAAACAGCTTTGAAGCTTCACAGGCAATTTGGACACCCCAACATCGGCGAAATTAATTAAACTGATAACAGATGCGAGGATTAAAGGTTCAGAACTGGAGCGGGCTATCAAGGCTGTATCTGATGCTTGTACAGTCTGTTGCAGATTTAAGAAAGCCAAGCCCCGACCCATAGTCAGTTTGTCCATGGCGTCTAAGTTTAACGAAGCCATAGCCATGGATTTGAAAGCTTGGGGAAGGCATTATTTCTTAATCCTTGTTGATTTGGCGACCAGGTATTGTAATGCGATAGTAATTGTCGATAAGTGTGCGCCCACCATTATCAAAGGAATATTTCAGAGCTGGATTGTCGTGTTTGGCACACCTGGAACAATTCTTACAGACAATGGCTGTGAATTCAACAATGTGGAAATGCGAGCATTGGGAGAGGCCTTCAATATCAACGTCTGCAGAAAGTCCATGGAGCAACAAAGTCTGTGAGCATCAAAATGCAGTCATTGGTGACATCGTTAGGAAGATAATGGCTGATAGCCAGTGTGAATTGGATGTGGCCTTGGCATGGGCAGTATCGGCAAGAAATGCTCTCACCAACTAGGCAGGCTTTTCTCCTAACCAACTTGTTTTTGGTCAAAACCCTGGCCTGCCTAATGTGTACGCAAATGATCCTCCTGCCTTGGAACCTTCATCACCATCAAAAATTGTGAAAGACAACTTGAACGCTCTTCATTTAGCAAGACAAGAGTTTATAAAGACTGAATCAGATGAACGTCTGGCTAGGGCTCTGCGGCACAACGTACGTTTGAGTGACTTAAACAACATCCGAAATGGAGATGAAGTCTTCTACAAAAGAAATGACTGTCATGAGTGGCACGGTCCCAGAATTGTAATAGGCAGAGATGGGAACAAATTCTGGTGAGACACAGCGTGTCTACGTGCGAGTGCACGTGTGTCATCTAGCGCGTGCACCAGAGCAAGATACTACAGTTGAAGAAGGTGTCAGCAGTGATGAGAACAACAATGTTGTCCAGGAGAAGCCTAATGACGATTCTTCGCAAGTGCTGAATGACTATCCACCAGATGACGAGTCAGATGGTGTGGTTCAGATTGATGAGCCTCCCACAGTTTCTATTCCGATTAATCAGCCTCCCAAAGTTTCTGTTGGTCAACGTATAAAGGGAATACATTCAGAAAGTGGAGAGTTGGTGTCTGGAAGGATTATGAGTCGGGCAGGTAAACCCACTGGAAAGTACAAACACTGCTACAATTTGAAGAGGGACTCTGACGGCAACATTGATTGGATAGATTTGCAGAAGAATTTTAGCAGATGGGAAGTGGTTGACGATGATGCAGAAATGCTTATTCTTTTCAACTCTGAGGCCGTATTATACGCTAAGGAAAATGAAATTACAAACTGGCAGAATAATGATGTGTATGAGGAAGTAGATGATGTTGGGCAAGGTGCCATAACGGTTCAATGAGTTGTGACGGAAAAACTGGAAAACGGAAAGCCGATTCTTAAAGCCCGCTTAGTTGCCAGAGGATTTGAGGAAGATACAGTGGATCTCCGAAAAGACTCACCTACTTGTTCAAAAGAAGCAGTGCGTTTGGCACTTTCTTTGGCCTCCACCAACCAGTGGGATTGCCACACTATGGACGTGAAAGCTGCCTACTTGCAAGCAAGGTAACGACATTGAGAGAGTTGTTCATTTACGTCCTCCACCTGAATATGCAAATGGTAAGTTATGGAGACTAAAGAAAACTGTTTACGGCCTTTGTGATGCTGCTAGGCATTGGTATCTGCGCATAAAAGATCAATTGTTGAGTCTCGGAGCTAAAGTGTCATCACTGGATTCAGCGCTGTTCTCTTTGAGCAATAGTGGCAAAGTCGAAGGCACTGTATGCATCTGTGTCGACGACTTCCTTTGGGCTGGTACACATGAGTTCAAACAGCAAGTGATAAACCGTTTGAGTCAAATATTCCTCATCGGCAGTTCAGAATCAAAAGCCTTCAAATACATTGGTCTCAATGTCATCTCCAACATCGATGGCAGCATAATGCTCGACCAATTCCAGTATGCTTCATCTTTGAAACCAGTCACGCTGAGTAGACATCGTGCAGCAGTAAAATCAGGAGAGCTGTCCGAGTCTGAGAAAACGGAGTACCGAGCATTAATTGGGCAATTAAACTGGATTGCCACACACTAGGCCAGATATTGCCTTTGATGTGTGTGAGTTGAGTGTGACTAGCAACCGAGCTACCGTAGTGGATTTGCTTAGACTCAATAAGGTGATATCAAGGGTGAAGACTGACAAAATGAAGCTATACATTCCAAGAATGGGGCCGAACGAGGACTGTCATATAGAGTGCTTTTCGGATGCCTCATTTGCCAACCTTGTAGGCAATGGATCTCAGGGAAATTTCATGATCTTCCTACGAGATACTAGTGAGGCAAGATGTCCTATATTCTGGCAGACAAGAAAGATCAGAAGGGTCGTCAAATCTACCTTATCTGCTGAGGCGTTGGCGCTGCTTGAATATGCTGAGAGTGTTGTATATCTCGCCAACATACTGCGTGAGGTTTCTGGATGTGGAAAGATCAAAATGAAGTGTTTCGTCGACAACAAGAGTCTGGTGGACACCCTTTACTCCTGTAGGAGCGTAGAAGACAGGAGATTGCGCACTGATATTGCTGTATTACAAGACATTTTGGAGCGAGGGGAGACTGATGAAGAATCCTGGGAGGATATATCACAACAACTTGCTGACTGTCTCACCAAGAAAGGTGCCTCGACCGAGTGGCCGCGTGCAGCAGACAGGCGAGCCCAGAAATTTTATAATACTTCAAGAGACATCACATATCTGTATGTGGCCACACACTGGGTCTTGATAGTAATTAAACAAAAGTCTATGTATTGGATACATAGTGTGTATCAGACGCTAATAGACCATCCAGCTTCGTCCTTGGAATCTTTTGTCAAATTAAGGAGAGAGGACGAGAGTGTTAGTGCATATTGCTGTTAGTGTGTGTGCGCACGCACACACCTTTTGCGTCACGAGTGGTGACGTCACCGGAAGGGTCCTGCGGTATGCAGCCAGGGGCCTGGGCAGTTCGTGGTGTGAGGCCGGTGAGTGTGGTTTGCCTTTTTGACATGTATGCTGTGATCTGGCTGTATTTAAACATTAGCCGGTGAGTGTGGTTTGCCTTTTTGACATGTATGCTGTGATCTGGCTGTATTTAAACATTAATCAAACATTTTTTCCCACAATTCAGATAAAATTCTTGCGTCAGATTAGAAATTATGGTCGTGGGGAAAAAAATCCGCCCAGCCCGGTGGGAATAGCCCTGTGGCACCGCCGCTTCTGGCTAGTTATTTCACCCAATGTCTAACCCTTCTCATCATCCTCGGCTCCCTCACGTCGTCTGCTTAGTGAGCAGCTCTTCCTGGACAGTTGTTATGGTGGCGCACGTGGTAGCTCTTGTAGTGGTTCTCTACCCACTTCAGGCCTTGCTCTTCCTTGCATGCCTCTTCCTAGGGTGTGTGATGATGGCCCCTTCACAAGGGAAAAGAAAGAGTGTAGTACTGACTCTGGCAACGCAGGACATCCTGGGTAAGACTGATGCAGGATGGTCTACTCGTGAATGTTTACATCGATTTTATTCTAGCTTACTGTACTCTACCATGATTTTATTCTATTTTACCCTGACTGTATTCCATTTTACCATATTGTTTCATGTGCCCACTGAATTTTTCTTATGTAGCCATTTTTTTCATGTTTTCATGTCATTGAGGGGTATGGCCCTGCAGTGGTGATTTCTTGTCTGTGGTTGATGGGTCTGCTTGACTATGGTAATTGCTTGGCTGTGGTTTATAGGTCTGCTTGACCAGACAGAACACTGTTAAACAATAAGAACAAGTGCTGAATGATATACTGTAGTGGCCCTTTACACTGGCCTTCAAAGTTCGGTTATGTAAGAATGGGAGCCACGGAAGAAGTTCACTATCCACACAGAGCCACTATCTGCATATGCCTTTGGCTCTATTACCATATTTCCCGGTGTATAGCGCACTCTGGTGCATAACACGCACCCTAGTTTTCAAGAAAAAATTTGGAAACAGCTAGGTCTAACCCTAGCCTAACAACATGAGGTTGCTGGACTTCCACCTACATTACCACGATGTTTCACTGGATACTTACAGTAAAAGTCCTCTTCTCATTTGGCATCTCTGGAACCAAGCAAGTACTGAAAGAGCAGAAACTGACCAGGAAAACCTGCCAAAAAGTTTCTAATAATCATGGCTGGCCACCCCAAAGCAATCACAGTATTATTAGTCAACCCTAAGCATTGAATATTTAATAAGCAACTTGTATTTAATATATTTAATGATATAATACACATGAATTTTCCTTAACCAAGGTAAATTTACACATGTACACCATAAAATAGCATAACAAAGTTTCCAACCTTTTGAAAGGTTCCACTCACAAAGCCAGACACTCACAAGTCACGATGGACAACTGCACATGAAGTGCTGGGAAGCAGAAATTTTCAAAAGCGCTAAGCTCGATTTTAAAATGCACTAAGCTTTAGGTGAACTGTTCAAATTTTAGCACTAAATTGGAGGTCAAAACATGCTGGATATAAAAGAAAATCTAATATTTATTGGCACTAAACTATTATGAAATGCACTAAATCATTATGAAAAGTGCTAGATCTAGCACCAACTGCACCAAATTGGCAACTGTGGGCTCATGGGTACCAGCGATGAGCTGGTGACCCTGTCACGGGTGCTGATCAGCTCAGCATATGTGCCAAAAGAGCAGAGAACTTTCGTAATGGGGCTATTTATGAAAACCACTGACAGACCAGAAATACCAAAGACCAGATGCTGAATGAGAGGGCTTTTATTTACTGTGCTGCTCTTAACGAGTTTATTTCTTTACAAACAATAGCACTCTAATTTCATAACTACTGAAACCTGTATAATTTCATGCTGCATCTCTGGAGAAGCTGAAATCTCAGAGGAAAAATGTTGAACCAGTCGAAACAACCACCATATGGCATTTGTTTTGGCCCAACACACCAGCTACCAAACAGCAGTGTTACTAAAGCAGGCAAAAATTCTGTTGTAACTACGACGTCATAGTCCACCATTCTCATTACTTACAAGCAAAGGAAATTGCTACTTCTTTAGGGATATTCATGAGGAGTAGCCTGTAGCACCAGTCAAGCAGGGCAGTACTCCCAAGGTGGATGGAAAGCTGATGAAAGGAAGAGCTGAAGCTCCCGTTTTATCAGCCCTCGGGACTAGTTCCTGACCATCCCCCTTTGTTGAACTTTTCAGTGTTTCAGTAACACAGAGAGTAGGCCAGCATGCTCTCCAATACAAGGTTCTCTAACTGTCAACACCACTCTACATGCACAATACACACTACACTTTCTTTTCAAAATTAAAAGAAAAATGGCACACATTAACCATGCCTCGGAGTCCCAGGGGGGAGAGGGAATATAAATACCTCCACCATCCGCCCCTCTCCCGGTGATGACTCAAAGAGCTGCCTGGAACCACTGTCTAACTCACTACTTCATTTTTGCAACATTCACAGCCTTTCCTCTAACTTCCTCTCTGTTGAACACCACCTCTCCTCCTCTAAACCTCACCTTCTCTTCTTAACCCTTTCGCACACGGGTAAGTTTTATTAAGTTTCACAGCTCACAATTTTACTCGCCCGTGCCCGCCACCAGGCTGCCCGCGTGACGCAAATTACATGTATTCTCGCCTTATTTCCGCCACCTAAACCTCTAAATATTGCCCTGATACCCACATCATCTTATTCACCGATGTTTATTCTAGCTGAAAAAAAAAATGAATAAAACTACATTAGGCCGCTGTGAATAAACATTTCGAACGATGATTTCATTTCCCAACATCATTGTTCGAATGTTTTCCATCATACAGAAAAATGTTATTATAAGTTTTGATAGAGAATTTCATTGGCTTTCTAATGAGGTGTGTCCGGTTATGATGCGATGTGTAGTTTTCGAGAAAATAACCAAAAACTAAAAGCCACTTTCTTTTTTAAATTGATTTTTGTTCAGGGGGGTATACTGCAGAAGTTTTCTCACACACCTTATATTTTTATTACATGATCTTATGTAGAATTTCATGAACTTTCTCAGAGGCTCTTCAGAATTTTGATACACCTCATAGTTTCCGAGTAAACTGCAAAAAACTGGAGAGTACTCATGGCCACGGCACACTTTTGTCATGTGAGCACAATAACCGTCTATGTAACAACAACTTTACACTAGAGAAATTACATAGTTATGTCCTGTACATAAGTAGAATTCACTGATCTTTATCATGGTTCTTAAAGGAAATCGATCTATCTATCTATCTACTGCCAGACGCCATAATCCCGTAAAGGGTGGCCATTTGACTTTGAGTTATTTGTTTTACAGGGAGGGGCACTAACCCTCCACCAACCCACTTGTTGACACGTAGGGAGCACGTATGGTTTGGTTATATGGTTACCACCCAGCGTTGTAAATGGTTTCTTGGCTTACAGGAAACCATTTGGCTTGTCACTCAATGTAAAGCCACCTGTAAAAGAAAGAAAAACAATAAGAAGTGACAGGAAAGATAGGAAAAATAGGAAGAGAGGAGGGCAGGCACAGAAAAAGAATGATAAAGGCTAAGGAAGAAGTAGGCAGCACTACATCAAGTGAGTGGATGATGGTCGCCACCACCTACCACTAGGAAATCGATACATTCAATAATTTTGGAGTAAATGGACGACAAAGATAGAATACTCTTTCTCGCCCGCAAGCGAGATAAAAACGCTCAATTTCCCAGCCTCACGAATATCTACATATTTTTGCTCGTTAGGTTTTATTATTATTATTATTATTTTTTTTACTCAAATTATACACGTGAAATATCATAAGCTCTTTGATAACGCTCTCACAAACATGACCACTAGCCTTTTTGCTAGGTACTAATACTGAAGCTGAACTTTCTTCCATCTCATATGTGTATATGTAAAAAAACAATACTTATTTGTGAAAAAATTTTAGAAATGTAGAAATAGGTCAATATACAAATCAACAAAATATGAATAACTCACTTGTTCCAGAGGTGTTGAGCTGCTGGCAGGAACTTGAAGGAACTAAGATGAGTTACGTAGTGTGGGTGTGTGTGTATTTACCTAATTGTGATATACAGGAAATGAGCTACGCTCGTGAGGTCCCGTCTCTGTTTCTCAATAAGTCAAATTTAGCTTTAAACTCGTTTAAGTTTTTAGACTGGACAATCTCTTTGTCCAGTCTATTCCACAGGTCTATGCATCTATACGGAAAACTATATTTCTTGATGTCCTTCAAGCAGCACGGCTTCTTCAGTTTCAGTCCATGTCCTCTTATTGCTCTCTTATCCCATAAAAACAGATCTTCTCTATCAATTTTATCTACTCCCATCATGGTCCTGAACACTGCAATCATGTCACCCCTCTCTCTCCTTTCCTCTAAGGATGTCAAATCCAGCCTTTCTAGCCTGTCACTATATGACAGATCTGCCAAACTGGGGACCATCTTGGTTGCTGTTCTTTGTATTCTCTCAATCTTGTTTATATCTTTCTTTTTGTGTGGGGACCACACTACTGCCGCATATTCTAACCTGGGGCAGATCATGGCCACTATCAGTTTTTTCATCATCTCTTCATTCATGTAATGAAATGCCACTCTTATGTTGGTCAAGTGTTTATATGTCTCTCTAACTATCTTGTTGATGTGTTTTTCAGGTGACAAACTATCCTGGACCAGCACTCCTAAATCTTTCTCTTCTCTCGCTTTTGTGATTGGTTTATTACCCATCATATAATTCAGCGATGGTCTCTTGGTGCTTTCACCCATTTCCAATATTTTACATTTTTTTGCGTTGAATTTCATTTCCCACATCTGGCTCCAGTCATGTATCCTATCCAGATCCTCCTGCAGCACCTCACAGTCCCCTTCAACCTCTACCTTCCTCAAGATCTTGGCATCATCAGCAAACAGACTTCCATAACTGTTCCATCTACCATATCATTTACGTAAATCAGGAACATTACTGGCGCCAACACCGAGCCCTGTGGGACACCACTTGTTACTTCTCTCCATCCAGACATCCTGTCCTTTATTACTGTCCTCATTTGTCTGTCTCTCAAAAAGTCTTTCATCCATTCGGAGGTTGCCCTTCAGTCCTCCTATATGTTCTAATTTCCCAATTAATCTCCTATGGGGTACCTTGTCAAAGGCCTTCTCCAAATCTAAATATACACAATCCACCCAACCGTCTCTCTCCTGCAGCACATCAATCGCTCTTGAGTAAAAGCTCAACAAGTTGGAAACACATGACCTTCCACTTCTAAATCCAAATTGACTTTCAGTCAAAATATTCATCTCTTCCAGATATCTTATCCACCTATCTTTCAGAACCTTCTCGCACAATTTTGCAACCATGCTGGTTAGGGACACTGGTCTATAGTTCAGGGGTTCTTCCTTGTGTCCTCCCTTGTAAATTGGTACCACATTTGCTCTCTTCCATTCCCGAGGCACTTTCCCTTCTTCCAGCGAACACACAATTAAACTGTGAATCTTATCTGCCAGTTGGTCTCTGCATTCCTTCAGTACCCAATTTGAAATTCCATCTGGTCCTGGGGCTTTCCTTACATCTTCAGTTTCCAGTAATTTGTACACTTCCTGCACTTCCACTTTTATATCTTTTATCACCACATTCCTAGTCACTCCCTCCCCCTCCACAAACTCCCCTTCATTAGTAAAAACTGATTGGAAACGTTTGTTCATTATTTCAGCTTGCATTGCTGCATCATTATAGACCTCTCCTTCTACTTCCAGTTTGTGATTCCTTCCTTTTGTTTCAATTTGCCATTAACAAATCTATAAAACAATTTGGGCTCATCCTTACACTTGTCGATTATACCTTTTTCAAAGTTCCTTTCTTCCTCTCTACGAATTCTTGTATATTCATTTCTAGTTCTTTTATATTCTTCCTTTGTTCTGTTATTACCTCTCTTTCTCCATTTGTTCCATGCCATGTCCCTCTCTTTTTTTGCTATAACACACCTTCTATTAAACCACTCCTTTTTCCTGTATTCTTTCCCACTTACTCTTGGAACATATTTATCCATTCCTGAATTATAGAGGTCTAGAAAGATATCCCACTTCCTCTGAATCTCTCTTGTTTCTCTGAATTTTCTCCAATCTGCATTTTCAAAAAATTTACTCAATTCCGTAAAGTTTGCTTTCCCAAAGTTGTATCTTCCCTGCCTATGGAGCTCATCTCTTGGCACCACATTCCCTATTATCATCTGAAACTCAATGACCACGTGATCACTTTTTCCTATAGGACAGATATTTCAAGGATTCAATTACGTCAGGTTCTTTGGTTAGCAGTAAATCTAATCATGCTGGGGTGTCATCACCTCGGAATCGTGTCTCTTCTTTGACCCACTGTGTCATTACATTATTCATCACAATGTTTAACAATATAGTGCCCCACGAATCTTCGCCACCTCCTGAGTCCCACTCCTCCCAGTTCACCTCTTTACAATTAAAATCACCCATTAGAATTATATTGCTGCTTTTCCCAATCACTTTCTGTAGATAACTAACCATGTCTGACAACATCTCCTGGTATTCATCATCAATCCAAGCTCTTGTCTTAGGTGGAACATATACTACTGCTATATCTCTCTTACAGTTCTCTCCAGTTTCTAATTTCATGTTTATCACTTCAGCCCTACCCTCTCCCATTTCTACAGAATCTATATTTAAGTTATTCTTCACTGCTATCAACACTCCTCCTCCCATTTTATCTTTTCTGTCTCTTCTCCACAATTTGTATTTGCCATCTCCCATATGGATATCAATATTCTCCCTTAACTTGGTCTCTACAAAGCACATAACATCAGGTTCTTGTACCCTCAAGAAATCGTTGATTTCTAACATTGCCGATATTAATCCATCAACATTAGTGTACGCCACTTTCAAACTTTTTTCGTTATTACTTATACCATCTTTTCTCCTCCTCTCCGTCGGTACCACTTCCTCAATTTCTGGTCCATAACTCTCCAATAAAACACTGTCTTCTCCTTCTCCGGTCTTTGTTCGTTTTTTGCCTTAGCTTCCTTTACTAACTCCTTTATTTTAGCTCTTTCTTCCTCATTTACATCTCTCCTTAACCAGACATTTTCGAACCCCTCTTTGTCTGCTAATTTCCATGTCCTATTCATGATTTCATTTACTATTGCCTGGGACTTAAACTTCACCTTCAATGGCCTCACACCTCCTTCCTCGTACTTACCTAACCTAAACACTTCTTCAATCTCTTCTAGGGCTTCATTGTTACCCTCCATGTCTACTGATAATATTTCTTTAATTTTACTCAATTCTTCTCTTTCTCTTTCAGATCTTATCATGAAACGCTTTTCTTTTACCCCTAAAATAATTACACATTTTTTCTTATCTGCTACATCTCTGACTAAAGATTCTCTACTTTTCAGTACCCTAACCACTTCCTTCTCCACCTTTTCCTTGCTTTGTTGTTCTATAATCTCTTTCAAATTTACATTCCCTTCCTCCTGAATTTTCTTCCACCCCTTTTGTTGCTCCTTGATTTCCTTAATATGTTCATCTTGCATCCTTGATTTTGAATCATACTCATCTAATTTACTTTTCATTCTGTCTCTTTCTTCTTCCAACCTCTTTATTTTCCCTCTTGAGGTGTTCTATTTCATTTGTGGCAGATTCATTACTCACTTTTAATTCCGTAACTTCTCTTTCTTGTTCCGCACTGCGTGTGTAAACTTTTTCCAGCTCGTTCTGTAAACCTTTAATCTCTCTCTCCTGTTGTAAGGTCCTCTCCTGCAGCTCCCTAATTACTACCCATACCTTCTTCAATTCCTGGACATTCTTCTCCGCCGTTATTTCTACTCCTGCTACTCTTGTTTGATACAATTTTGTACTTCCATTTCTCGCATCTTCGTCGGAGAAACCCACAAATTCACTTTCCCCAGACGTAAACAAACCGCCGTCGCTTTCCGCCATGATACAACCATACGGAAACTTTTCTATACTGTATCTTGCTCTCTTTATCCCAAAACCCGTTTTTTTCTTTTTTTTAAACTAATGTCCGACAGGACCACCACACACGCACTCATTTGCATAATCACCATAGGCTGGTTTCCTTTCGCCGCTGATTCAACGATTATTTCCATGCAGTCCAGGAGGACCGTGTGCCCACGTCGGCGACCTGTGTGTGTGTGTGTGTGTGGCATATTCTCTCTTCCTTGCACTACGTTTGCCTAACACATGCAATGCTCACAATAGATATCTCCATGAACATTCGCTGCATGACATACATATATAATGTTATATATGTGTCGCTGTGTGGCATATTTTCTTGTCTCTGATCATTACGTAACTTTCTGCTGTCAGTCAATGCAAGCAATATTTCTCGGTGAACACTCGCTGCACTATTTTATGTGCACATATCACATTGAACCATATGCAATATAAAACACTTTCACATGATTCCATCCCAGCCTCCTCTGTTATTCCCTTCCTTACTGTATGGCATACGAGAGCACCTGCTCCCTTAGCAACTGATGCATATGTCTATGTATCTCTATGGCATAACATAATGCCTGCTATGGTAGATCAGTTATTTTACTAATCCGGGCACTATATGTTTCACAGACGTAAGTAATGGCTTCACTAAAAGGGTAAAATACATTATTTACGGGCAGGGTAAGAGTGGAAACCCAGCTACAACAAACCAGACTCCTGCCTCTAGGCCTAATGGCTGATAACGGGCCCCAGTGCTTTACAAACAATATATATATGGCATCAGTGGGGGACCACTGATGCCATATTCATTGTTCGACAGCTTCAGGAAAAATATATTGGAAAGAAAAGGGAATTGTATTTTGTTTTTGTTGATTTGGAAAAGGCCTTTGACAGAGTCCCTAGAGATGTGGTGAAGTGGGCAATAAGAAAGCTAGGGTTGGAAGAGTGGCTGGTTAGGGTGGTTATGGCCATGTACGTGGGTGCTCACACCCAGGTAAGAGTGAATGGAGTTTTGAGTGATGAGTTTTTCGTGAATGTTGGCGTGCATCAGGGGTCAGTTTTAAGTCCCTTGTTGTAGTAGTAGTAGTAGTTGTTCCCTAGGCAGTCTGGCCGAACAGCCACGAGTCCCTAAGGAAGGCCACGGCGGAGACCGGGCTTTCCCACAGAGCTCTCAAGGAGTGTATGTTGTGTTGTTGGCATAGATGATTGTGTGCAATGCAGTCTTCCATAATGTGCTTAATAGTGTGGGGTGCTGTGTTACATCCTGGACAGGCGTCAGCGACGGAGTCATCCAGCCTCTTCTGATAACTCAAGAGGGCTGGATGATGCCCACATCTCAGCCTTCCCAGGTGGACCCTGTCCTCACGGGGGAGACAGGATTCAGAAGGATGGATATCAGGAGGCCGTGCATGCAGCTGTGTTGTCTTTCAGTGACCGAATGGAACGGCGAGTGATTTGAGTATGAATATGCTTCTGGCAGCTGGTCTGAGGCGGGCAGGGGAGAAGAGATGCTGGGTGTTGTTTTGATGTTCCTTGGTGTGTGTGAATGTGCTGCCATGTAGTGTAGTGGATGTTGTGGGTTTGTGGAGGCTGCAGCGAGAGTTTGGGTGCCTCTCATGTCTAGATAATCCTTGACTTTGAGGACTTAGGTTTCTTGGTGTAGGTGGTCTGCAGGTGTAGTAGCTGTGCAGCCTGGGATTATTTTTAGGGCCTTGTTTTGTATAGTCTGAAGAGTGTTGTAGTGTGTTTTAGTGAGGTTAGGAGCCCAAGCAGGGCTTGCATAATTCATCACTGAACATATATATTGTTTGTATACTGTGGTGGTGATTTCTTTGTTGTGTCCAAATGTTGTATGGGCAAGTGACTTCAAGGCATTGAGTCTAGGTGTTAATTTATTTTTAATGTTTGTGATGTGTTGTTTAAATGACATTCATGTATTGTATGTTACACCAAGGATTTTGGGCGTGTGTGTGTGTGGTAGGGGAGTGCTGTCTATGGTGAGGTGTGGAATGTGACTGTGTCCTGCTGTCCAGTTTGTGAGAAGGGTCACTTGTTGTTTATCATGGTGCTTGAAGCCCTCTCACGTGACTTCAGAGATGAACTCCCAAGGAAGATGTTGTATGCTGATGATTTGGTGTTGATTGCAGAGAATGAAAAGGAGGTGGAGGAAAGATTTAAGAAGTGGAGAGATGGTATGGGGCACAAGGGCTTAAGGGTAAATGCAGATAAAACAAAAGTGATGATATCTAGGGTTGGTGGCAGTACAATCAGAGGAGAGGGAGAGTGGCCATGTGCAGTTTGCCACAAGGGTGTGGGAGTAATTCCATCTTGTGTAGTGTTTATGATAAATGGGTGCACAACAGATGTAGTGGTATTAGAGGTAGACTGCGAGATAATGATGATTTCATGTGTGCAGTATGTCGGGGAGAGCAGGTGGAGATTGTTAGGCGTGAGAGGGTTGAACTTGCTGGTGAGTCTCTTGAGTGTGTGGAGGAGTTTTGTTATTTGGGAGACATGTTATGTGCCGGAGGTGGGGCTGGAGTTAGCTCGGTTGCTAGGGTGAGAAGTGGTTGGAAGAAGTTCAGGGAGCTGTTGCCTCTCCTGACATTGAGAGGACTCTCCTTACGTGCTAAGGGGTCTTTGTATGCAGCATGTGTTAGGAGTGTGATGCTGTATGGTAGTGAGACCTGGGCAGTAAAGGAAGAGGATATTCGCAGGTTTAAACGTACAGAAATGACAATGATTAGGTGGATGTGCAGTGCGTCCCTGCGTGCAAGGCCTGGGGGGGCTGGGTTTACGATGGAAGAGTTGAGAGGTAGGATGGGACTGGAGTGTATTGGTGTTGTGATGAGGAGAGGTAGGCTGAGGTGGTTTGGACATGTGGAGAGGATGGGGGATGATAATTGGGTACAGAGGGTGAGAAGTGTTAATATTGGGGGAGGGGTNTTCTTCACTGCTATCATCACTCCTCCTCCCATTTTATCTTTTCTGTCTCTTCTCCACAATTTGTATTTGCCATCTCCCATATGGATATCAATATTCTCCCTTAACTTGGTCTCTACAAAGCACATAACATCAGGTTCTTGTACCCTCAAGAAATCGTTGATTTCTAACATTGCCGATATTAATCCATCAACATTAGTGTACGCCACTTTCAAACTTTTTTCGTTATTACTTATACCATCTTTTCTCCTCCTCTCCGTCGGTACCACTTCCTCAATTTCTGGTCCATAACTCTCCAATAAAACACTGTCTTCTCCTTCTCCGGTCTTTGTTCGTTTTTTGCCTTAGCTTCCTTTACTAACTCCTTTATTTTAGCTCTTTCTTCCTCATTTACATCTCTCCTTAACCAGACATTTTCGAACCCCTCTTTGTCTGCTAATTTCCATGTCCTATTCATGATTTCATTTACTATTGCCTGGGACTTAAACTTCACCTTCAATGGCCTTGCCCCTCCTTCCTCGTACTTACCTAACCTAAACACTTCTTCAATCTCTTCTAGGGCTTCATTGTTACCCTCCATGTCTACTGATAATATTTCTTTAATTTTACTCAATTCTTCTCTTTCTCTTTCAGATCTTATCATGAAACGCTTTTCTTTTACCCCTAAAATAATTACACATTTTTTCTTATCTGCTACATCTCTGACTAAAGATTCTCTACTTTTCAGTACCCTAACCACTTCCTTCTCCACCTTTTCCTTGCTTTGTTGTTCTATAATCTCTTTCAAATTTACATTCCCTTCCTCCTGAATTTTCTTCCACCCCTTTTGTTGCTCCTTGATTTCCTTAATATGTTCATCTTGCATCCTTGATTTTGAATCATACTCATCTAATTTACTTTTCATTCTGTCTCTTTCTTCTTCCAACCTCTTTATTTTCCCTCTTGAGGTGTTCTATTTCATTTGTGGCAGATTCATTACTCACTTTTAATTCCGTAACTTCTCTTTCTTGTTCCGCACTGCGTGTGTAAACTTTTTCCAGCTCGTTCTGTAAACCTTTAATCTCTCTCTCCTGTTGTAAGGTCCTCTCCTGCAGCTCCCTAATTACTACCCATACCTTCTTCAATTCCTGGACATTCTTCTCCGCCGTTATTTCTACTCCTGCTACTCTTGTTTGATACAATTTTGTACTTCCATTTCTCGCATCTTCGTCGGAGAAACCCACAAATTCACTTTCCCCAGACGTAAACAAACCGCCGTCGCTTTCCGCCATGATACAACCATACGGAAACTTTTCTATACTGTATCTTGCTCTCTTTATCCCAAAACCCGTTTTTTTCTTTTTTTTTAACTAATGTCCGACAGGACCACCACACACGCACTCATTTGCATAATCACCATAGGCTGGTTTCCTTTCGCCGCTGATTCAACAATTATTTCCATGCGGTCCAGGAGGACCGTGTGCCCACGTCGGCGACCTGTGTGTGTGTGTGTGTGTGGCATATTCTCTCTTCCTTGCACTACGTTTGCCTAACACATGCAATGCTCACAATAGATATCTCCATGAACATTCGCTGCATGACATACATATATAATGTTATATATGTGTCGCTGTGTGGCATATTTTCTTGTCTCTGATCATTACGTAACTTTCTGCTGTCAGTCAATGCAAGCAATATTTCTCGGTGAACACTCGCTGCACTATTTTATGTGCACATATCACATTGAACCATATGCAATATAAAACACTTTCACATGATTCCATCCCAGCCTCCTCTGTTATTCCCTTCCTTACTGTATGGCATACGAGAGCACCTGCTCCCTTAGCAACTGATGCATATGTCTATGTATCTCTATGGCATAACATAATGCCTGCTATGGTAGATCAGTTATTTTACTAATCCGGGCACTATATGTTTCACAGACGTAAGTAATGGCTTCACTAAAAGGGTAAAATACATTATTTACGGGCAGGGTAAGAGTGGAAACCCAGCTACAACAAACCAGACTCCTGCCTCTAGGCCTAATGGCTGATAACGGGCCCCAGTGCTTTACAAACAATATATATATGGCATCAGTGGGGGACCACTGATGCCATATTCATTGTTCGACAGCTTCAGGAAAAATATATTGGAAAGAAAAGGGAATTGTATTTTGTTTTTGTTGATTTGGAAAAGGCCTTTGACAGAGTCCCTAGAGATGTGGTGAAGTGGGCAATAAGAAAGCTAGGGTTGGAAGAGTGGCTGGTTAGGGTGGTTATGGCCATGTACGTGGGTGCTCACACCCAGGTAAGAGTGAATGGAGTTTTGAGTGATGAGTTTTTCGTGAATGTTGGCGTGCATCAGGGGTCAGTTTTAAGTCCCTTGTTGTAGTAGTAGTAGTAGTTGTTCCCTAGGCAGTCTGGCCGAACAGCCACGAGTCCCTAAGGAAGGCCACGGGGGAGACCGGGCTTTCCCACAGAGCTCTCAAGGAGTGTATGTTGTGTTGTTGGCATAGATGATTGTGTGCAATGCAGTCTTCCATAATGTGCTTAATAGTGTGGGGTGCTGTGTTACATCCTGGACAGGCGTCAGCGACGGAGTCATCCAGCCTCTTCTGATAACTCAAGAGGGCTGGATGATGCCCACATCTCAGCCTTCCCAGGTGGACCCTGTCCTCACGGGGGAGACAGGATTCAGAAGGATGGATATCAGGAGGCCGTGCATGCAGCTGTGTTGTCTTTCAGTGACCGAATGGAACGGCGAGTGATTTGAGTATGAATATGCTTCTGGCAGCTGGTCTGAGGCGGGCAGGGGAGAAGAGATGATAGTACTGTATTTGTGTATGATATCGTGTGCTGGGTGTTGTTTTGATGTTCCTTGGTGTGTGTGAATGTGCTGCCATGTAGTGTAGTGGATGTTGTGGGTTTGTGGAGGCTGCAGCGAGAGTTTGGGTGCCTCTCATGTCTAGATAATCCTTGACTTTGAGGACTTAGGTTTCTTGGTGTAGGTGGTCTGCAGGTGTAGTAGCTGTGCAGCCTGGGATTATTTTTAGGGCCTTGTTTTGTATAGTCTGAAGAGTGTTGTAGTGTGTTTTAGTGAGGTTAGGAGCCCAAGCAGGGCTTGCATAATTCATCACTGAACATATATATTGTTTGTATACTGTGGTGGTGATTTCTTTGTTGTGTCCAAATGTTGTATGGGCAAGTGACTTCAAGGCATTGAGTCTAGGTGTTAATTTATTTTTAATGTTTGTGATGTGTTGTTTAAATGACATTCATGTATTGTATGTTACACCAAGGATTTTGGGCGTGTGTGTGTGTGGTAGGGGAGTGCTGTCTATGGTGAGGTGTGGAATGTGACTGTGTCCTGCTGTCCAGTTTGTGAGAAGGGTCACTTGTTGTTTATCATGGTGCTTGAAGCCCTCTCACGTGACTTCAGAGATGAACTCCCAAGGAAGATGTTGTATGCTGATGATTTGGTGTTGATTGCAGAGAATGAAAAGGAGGTGGAGGAAAGATTTAAGAAGTGGAGAGATGGTATGGGGCACAAGGGCTTAAGGGTAAATGCAGATAAAACAAAAGTGATGATATCTAGGGTTGGTGGCAGTACAATCAGAGGAGAGGGAGAGTGGCCATGTGCAGTTTGCCACAAGGGTGTGGGAGTAATTCCATCTTGTGTAGTGTTTATGATAAATGGGTGCACAACAGATGTAGTGGTATTAGAGGTAGACTGCGAGATAATGATGATTTCATGTGTGCAGTATGTCGGGGAGAGCAGGTGGAGATTGTTAGGCGTGAGAGGGTTGAACTTGCCGGTGAGTCTCTTGAGTGTGTGTGGAGGAGTTTTGTAATTTGGGAGACATGTTATGTTCCGGAGGTGGGGCTGGAGTTAGCTCAGTTGCCAGGGTGAGAAGTGATTGGAAGAAGTTCAGGGAGCTGTTGCCTCTCCTGACACTGAGAGGACTCTCCTTACGTGCTAAGGGGTCTTTGTATGCAGCATGTGTTAGAAATGTGATGCCGTATGGTAGTGAGACCTGGGCAGTAAAGGAAGGGGATATTCGCAGGTTTAAACGTACAGAAATGACAATGATTAGGTGGATGAGCAGTGCATCCCTGCGTGCAAGGCCTGGGGGGGCTGGGTTTACGATGGAAGAGTTGAGAGGTAGGATGGGACTGGAGTGTATTGGTATTGTGATGAGAAGAGGTAGGCTGAGGTGGTTTGGACATGTGAAGAGGATGGGGGATGATGACTGGGTACAGAGGGTGAGAAGCGTTAATATTGGGGGAAGGGTTGGGAGGGGTAGACCGAGAAAGACATGGGACGAGGTCATTAAGTGTGACTTAAGGGTTAAGGGACTGAACAGGGAGGCTGCCAAAGATCGAGCAGCATGGAGAGCCGCCATTAGGTGACCAGGCTGACGCATGCAAGCATGTTGGAGCCTTCAAAAACGAAACGAAACGAACGAAACGAAACGATATCTATGTTCAATAGACACAAACACTTCACAGTGTAGTAAAAAACACTGTACAATCACAATATTTCAATAATGGCTTCAGCCTCAGGTGGGAGGGGGAAAATGGGGGATTGAAAGGGACAACGCAACACGGCACAACCCTGCTGTCTGGCTGCTAGTGGAGCACTGAGATTCTATCACTACAGACAGGCACATATGAGCCATTGCAGTGTTGCCAAGGTCTTACCTCGGGAGAGACACATGGCTGCTAGAACGCATCAAAATTTGACGCAAATCGGCCAAAAACTTATTTTTCGGTTAATTTTTCTTGCTTTTCACACGATTTGCGGCTGTGTGCTTCAACACACCACACCACATGGACCGCAAATCGTGGTTCCGTGTCCGAAAGGGTTAACTGAGACTCAGCTGTATCAGGCAACTGACAGCAAACCCTTTTCTGTATCCTCCTACTTTCTCTATTCTCATTTCAAAGCCAAAGGTGACTATTGTGTATATGTGCACAACGATCTATCTTGCTCTCGTGTTCCTGAACTTCATTCTTCTGAATTCTCTACTCTCTGGCTTTGGCTCTCCTGTCTTTCTCTGACTAAATATATCTACACTGTTTACTTATTCCCTAATTCTACTGACTATCAAAAATTCTTGACTATCTTACTTCTACGATGGAACACATTCTATCCATTTCTCCTTTTTCTGAAATCTCCATTCTAGGAGATTTCAATGTTCACCACCACCTTTGGCTCTCCTGTCCTTTCACTGATTCACCTGGTGAACAAGTCTACATCTTTTCTACCCTTAATGACCTAAACCAGCTTGAACAGCACATTTCCCCTATCCCTGACTGCCTTGGAGAGAGCTCCAACATACCTGACTTCTTCCTTACAACTAATCCTTCTGCTTACACTGTTAATCTTTCCTCTCCGTTTGGCTCCTCCGATCACAGTCTTATTATCTTAACCTGCCCTATCGCTCAAGCACGGCCTGTGGACCCTCCAAAGAAACATCGACTGTGGCACTTTGGAGCTGCAGATTAGGAGGCCCTTAGGCAGTATGTCATTGATTTTCCCTGGAATGATTATTGCTTCCATGGCCGGAAGCCATCTGAGTGTGCCTTGCGAATTATGGAGGATATTCTCTCGGGCATGGAAACATACATTCCTTTCTCATATCCTTTGACTAATGCAAGAAAGCCTTGGTTTAATCATGCTTGTTCTAATGCTGCCCACAACAAGGAAAGGGCCTATAAATGGTACAAGAGCCAACACACCCTTGAATCACATCTTTTTTATGTTTCTGCCTGGAATCGTGCTAAGTCTGTTTGTCACTCTGGTAAAAATAATTTCATCCATACTAAATGCTCTCAACTCTCCCACTCAAATTCTTCACGCTCCTTCTGGTGCCTTGCCAAAAGCCTTTCTAACAACTTTACTTCATCATCCATCCCTCCTCTATTGTACTCTGATGGCTCTGTAGCTATATCTTCTACTGATAAAACAGATCTCTTCACTCAGACTTTCCCCTCCAATTCCACATTAGATGATTCCGGTGCTGTTCCTCCATCACTTCCCCCCTCTGACTTCTTCATGGCTGACATTAAAATTTCTTCAGCTGATGTATTTTCTGCCATCACTGGCCTCAATACTAACAAGGCATATGGGCCTGATGGAGTCCCTCCTGTTGTCCTCAAGAACTGTGTTTCTGTACTTACACCCTGCCTAGGTAAACTCTTTCGCCTTTGTCTTTCAACTTGTACCTTTCCTTCTTGCTAGAAGTTAGCTCTCGTTCAGCCAGTCCCAAAGAAGGGTGACCATTCCCAATTCTCTAACAATCGTCCAATTGCTTTATCATCCTGTGTCTCTAAAGTTTTCGAGTCTATTCTTAACAAAAATTTTTAAAGCATCTTTCCTATCACAACCTTCTTTCTGATCGTCAGTATGAGTTCCATCAGGGATGCTCCACTGGAGGTCTTCTCACCTACCTTTCAGACTCCTGGTCATCCTCCTTGGGACTTTGGCGAAAGCTTTGCCATTGTACTTGACACCTGAAAGGTTTTTGATTGAGTCTGACATAAATCTTAATTTCCAAACTGCCCTCTTACAGTCTCTATCCTTCTATCAGTGCCTTCATCTATAGCTTCCTTTCTGGTTGTTCTATAGCCGCTGTTGTAGACAGCCATCGTTCTTCTCCTAGATCTATCAACAGTGGTGTTCCTCAGGGCTCTGTCTTATCACCAACTCTCTTCCTTTTATTCATCAATGACCTACTAAGCTGTACATCTAACCCTATCCACTCGTATGCTGATGATTCCATCCTTCACCTTTTCATTCACTTCCTGCAACGTCCATCTCGGCAGTTACTTCAACAAACAAGGGATGAGGCTATGGCACACCTAATGTCTGACTTGGCTCGTATCTCTGATTGGGGTAAAAATAATCTTGTTGTTTTTAATGCATCAAAGACTCAGTTCTTACACCTATCAACCTGACAAAATCTTCCACAGGAGTACCCACTAATGTTTAATAATATTCAGCTCAACCGTGCATCATCTTTGAACATGTTTGGGGTTACATTCACTCGGGACTTAACTTGGAAAGATCATATTGCATCTCTTGTAAAACTGCTTCCAAGGGATTATGTGTGCTAGACCAACTCCATACCTTCTTTACCCCTGCACAGTTGTTGACTTTATACACGGGCTTTATTTGCCTCTGTGTAAAGTACAACTCTCAAGTGTGGGGAGGCTTCCCACATACAGCTCTTCTCAATAGGGTGGAGTCAATGGCTTTTCTTCTCATTAACTCTCCTCCTCTTACTGGCTCCCTGCAACCTCTGTGTCTTCGCCGCACTGTTGCATCTTTGTCTCTTTTCTATCGCTACTTCAATGGTCAGTGCTCCTCTGAACTGTCTGCTTGCATCCCTCCACCTCTACGATGGGTGCATAGCACTCGTCTGGCAACAATTTCTCATCCCTTTTCTGTCCAACTCTCTAATGCAAGAGTTAACTGTTACTCCCAGTCCTTCATTTATGCAACAGGTCAACTCTGGAACTGTCTCCCTCTGGCACTGTATTTCCTACTTCCTATGATCTCCAGTTTTTTTAACACAGTGTGTCTAGGCATCTTGAAATGAACGAATCTTGAGTTTGGCTCTCTTCTGTATTTTTTTTTTTTCTTGGAGGGAACTGTAAAGCGGACTCCTAGCCTTTAGTTCCTTCTTCCTCGGATTTAAAAAAAAAAAAAAATGTTACTTACGAATTTATGTTTAGCAGACAAATTTCCTGACTGATATGGGTATGGTAGTGTAGTGCTAAAGTTTAGTGTGTTTTAAAGTTGAGCTTAGCACTTTTGAAATTTTCTGTTTGGCAACACTGTCCATAGCATTGGCATTAAACAAACCATTCAGAGCAACATCGGTCACGTGAAATGCTAAAGTACTGATGCCCTTACAGTATTTTCATAAAGACTGAAGAACTGTTCACTGTATGATAACATAATAGTACAGGCCTTGTGTAAAACACAGCCATAAGACTATGAAGGATACGAAATAATGCAGAGGTAAGCTGTCATCAGTTTCTGGAAGCTATAGCCACTTCTGGGTTCGACGGTTGCCCATTCTTTCCTACTAAAACAGGTAGCTTTGTTGTATAATGCACAGGACATACTTTGAGAGCAATCTTTGGTAAGAAAAACAAATGTGCATTATACTGTGGGTAATACAGTATGTCAGATAATCGTGGGATTGCTGTATGTTTACAAAAACCACCCCCGAGAATCTCATGCAGACATGGTGACGCATGCAAGCTAACAGTCAGCTGTCTGATACAATATGGCCACCCAACATTTACATACACAGAACCCCTATCTTAGGTCTGCCCAGGTGGTGACCTTCATGCAAACTTTTTGAGTCTCGCTCACTTGCTCATGTGTTCCATGCCTGAATCGTTTCCCTCACTACCTTTTCACTTGTACAGGACCATTGTGACACTGTCACTAATGCCAAGTAATAGTGCAAATACACTATGAATGGTGCTGCATGCAATAGTAAATGGAGGGAATTTTGAGTGTGAAATAAGTGAAACTCCGACCCTAGAAATCATGTCTGGGATTAACCCCAGTGAAAAGTGTGGTGCTACTGATGCTGTCAAGGGCAAGGCTAAAAGGGTAAGGCATGGCCTTTCCCTTGACATGAAATTAGCCATTTTTAAGTCCCATAAGGAAAGGCAGGGCCCAAATTGGATTGCTGCCGCTGTAAAGCTGCCCCCGTCCATGGTCTCAAATCATAAAAGATATCAGAGGCTACGATTATGGCACTAAAGAACATGCCTTCCCTGACTGCAAAACATCTAACAAGAGCAAGGGATCCTATCATGAAGGAGATTGAGCATCTCCTGATTCTGCTGGTTAATGACCTGAACCAAGCAAAGCAGCAGCATCACCACACCTTTACCTGCAGTAAGGCTCTTGATCTGTGATACAACCTTGAAGATAAGCATGATATGGAGGCCAAAGAGGAGTTCAAGGCAAGCATGGGTAGGTTTGAGGAATTCAGGGCCCATGATGGCATTAAACATGTGACCATGCATGGTGAGGCTGCTAGTGCAGACCATGTGGTAGTTGATGACTTCCCTGCACAGTTGAAGGCAATTACAGAGGAGGGGGGAACCACTCAAAAGCAGGCCATTATCTTAAATGAAAGATTTGTTTTTGAAGCGGACATCAAGGAAGACATATATCAGAGGGGAAGAATGACACACACCAGGGTCCAAGGCAACCAAGGACTGCCTCCTCCTCCTCCTTGGTGTCAATGCAGAGGGGGACCAAAGCTCAAGCTACTTCTACAATACCACTAGCAGATCCCCCCAGAACCGACAGGGATTGTAAAGGAGAACCTTGGGGTTATTTGGAGGAGTATCCTCAGGGCCCGGCAGACCTCTGCACTCTGGTGGTCATACATGGAATGGTACCTGTCCCCCACCTGCGTGACTATACTATTAGGAGTATCCTTGTCAACCATTTCCTAGCACTTGTGGACGTCCTGAGCATGGAGGACTCGGTGGATAACATCAAAGTGGAGAACCTGACCCCCAACACAACACCGCTCTCCATTGGTCTCACCACACTGCTCTCTATCTGTTCAGCACATGACCCCTTAGGCCTCACCTTATCACTCTCCCCATCTCATTTCACCTCCTCCTGAGGACCAGGAGTAATTGTCTAGGCCCTCAGGCTGTCCACGAGCCTAGGGGTGGAAGGGGCCTTGGTGATGACTCGGACTGGCCTACAACAGGCTTCAGGTGGATGGCAGTATTTTTTGGTGGCATTTTAGGTTAGGTGGCAATTTAGGTTAAAAGGTTGAGGGGACCCTCCCTAACCCCACTGAACCCATATTTATATCAACCTCGCTATACGAAAAATCTTGAAGCAATAGGCTTTCACTTCATGCAACTCTAATGTATAGAGAGACCAGACTGTATTCCTGTTATTGTTAGGTAAAGTACATATCGAGAACTCTAGTAGAAACCAAACAAGAATTTTCAACAATTTCCCTGATCTGATTCATAATCTGGGGTTCCCTAGTTAAATGAAATTGTCTGGAATCAATCAATCAATCAACACCACCTCTTCTCCTCTAAACCTCACCTTCTCTTCCTCTCTGAGACTCAGCTGTCTGAGGCAACAGCAAACCCTTTTCTGTATCCTCCTACTTTCTCTATTCTCATTTCAAAGCCAAAGGTGGCTGTTGCGCATATGTACGCAATGATCTATCTTGCTCTCGTGTTCCTGAACTTGATTCTTCTGAATTCTCTACTCTCTGGCTTCGGCTTTCCTGCCATTCTCTGACTAAATATATCTGTGCTGTTTACTTATCTCCTAATTCTACTGACTATCAAAAATTCTTTGACTATCTTACTTCTACGATGGAACACATTCTATCCATTTCTCCTTTCTCTGAAATCTCCTTTCTAGGAGATTTCAATGTTCACCACCACCTTTGGCTCTCCTCTCCTTTCACTGATCCACCTGGTGAACAAGCCAACATCTTTTCTATCCTTAATGACCTAGAGCAGCTTGTACAGCACCCTACCCGTATCCCTGACCGCCTTGGAGAGAGTTCCAACATACTTGACCTTTTCCTAACAACTAATCCTTCTGCTTACACTGTTAATCTTTTCTCTCCATTGGGCTCCTCTGATCATAACCTTATTACCTTAACCTGTCCTATCGTTCCAGTACGGCCTGTGGACCCTCCAAAGAAACGCCGCCTGTGGCACTTTGGAGCTACAGATTGGGAGGCCCTCAGGCAGTACTTCTTTGATTTTCCTTGGAATGATTATTGCTTCCATGGCCGGGAGCCATCTGAGTGTGCCTTGCGCATTACGAAGGTTATTCTCTCGGGCATGGAAGCATACATTCCTTTCTCATATCCTCTGACTAATGCAAGAAAGCCTTGGTTTAATCACGCTTGTTCTAATGCTGTCCGCAACAAGGAGAGGGCCTATAAGAGGTACCGGAGCCAACCCACCCCTGAATCACATCTTTTATATATTTCTGCCCGGAATCATGCTAAGTCTGTTCTTCGCTCTGCTAAGAATAATTTCATTCGTGCTAAATGTTCTCGACTCTCCAACTCGAATTCTTCTCACTTCTTCTGGCACCTTGCCAAAAACCTTTCTAACAACTTTACCTCATCATCCTTCCCTCTTCTTTTCTACTCTGATGGCTCTGTAGCTATTTCTTCTACTGATAAAGCAGATCTCTTCACTCAGACTTTCTCCTCCAATTCCACCCTAGACGATTCCGGTGCTATTCCTCCATCACTTCCCCCCTCTGACTTCCTCTTGACTGACATTAAAATTTCTTCAGCTGATGTATTTTCTGCCATCACTGGCCTCAATACTAAAAAGGCATACGGTCCTGATGGAGTCCCTCCTGTTGTCCTCAAAAACTGTGTTTCTGTGTTTACACCCTGCCTAGGTAAACTCTTTCGCCTTTGTCTATCAACTTGTACCTTTCCTTCTTGCTGGAAGTTTGCTCTCATTCAGCCAGTCCCAAAGAAGGGTGACCATTCCAGACCCTCTACCTATCGTCCAATTGCTTTAACATCCTGTGTCTCAAAAGTTTTCGAGTCAATTCTTAACAGAAAAATTTTAAAGCATCTTTCTTGTTACAACCTTCATTCTGATCGTCAGTATGGGTTCCGTCAGGGATGCTCCATTGGCGATCTTCTCACCTACCTTTCAGACTCCTGGTCATCCTCCTTTCGGGACTTTGGCGAAAGCTTTGCCAGTGCACTTGACATCTCAAAGGCTTTTGATCGAGTCTGGCATAAATCTTTAATTTCCAAACTGCCCTCCTACAGTTTCTATCCTTCTATCTGTGCCTTCATCTCTAGCTTCCTTTCTGGTCGTTCTATAGCCGCTGCTGTAGATGGCCATCGTTCTTCTCCTAGACCTATCAACAGTGGTGTTCCTCAGGGCTCTGTCCTATCACCAACTCTCTTCCTTTTATTCATCAATGACCTTCTAAGCTGTACATCTAACCCTATCCACTCATATGCTGATGATTCCACCCTTCACCTTTCCATTCGGTTCTTGCAACGTCGATCTCAGCAGTTACTTCAACAAAAAGGGATGAGGCTATGGCACACCTAATGTCTGACTTGGCTCGTATCTCTGATTGGGGTAAAAATTATCTTGTTATTTTTAATGCATCAAAAACTCAGTTCTTACACTTATCAACCCGACAAAATCTTCCTCAGGATTACCCACTAATGTTTAATAATGAACAGTTATGTCCTGCACCATCCTTGAACATGCTTGGGGTTTCATTCGCTTGGGATTTGTCTTGGAAAGAACATATTATATCTCTTGTGAAATCTGCTTCCAAGAGATTAGGTGTGCTAAGCCGATTCCGAACTTTCTTTACCCCTGCACAGTTGTTGACCTTGTACACGGGTTTTATTCGTCCGTGTATGGAGTACAACTCTAATGTGTGGGGAGGCTCCCCATATGCAGCTCTTCTCAATAGGGTGGAGTCAAAGGCTTTTCATTTCATTAACTCTCCTCCTCTTACTGATTCCCTTCAACCTTTGTCTCTCCGCCGCACTGTTGCATCTTTATCTCTCTTCTATCGCTACTTCAATGGTCACTGTTCCTCTGAACTGTCTCCTTGCATCCCTCCACCTCTACGATGGGCACGTAGTACCCATCTGGCAACAAACTCTCATCCCTTTTCTGTTCAACTCTCTAATGCAAAAGTTAACCGTTACTCCCAGTGCTTCATTTATGCAACTGGTCAACTCTGGTACTGTCTTCCTCTGTCTGTATTTCCTACTTCCTATGATCTCCAGTCTTTCAAACGCAGTGTGTCCAGGCATCTCGAATTGAACGGATCTTGAATTTGGCTCTATTTTGTATTGCTTTTACTTTTTCTTGGAAGGAACAGTATGCAGGCCTGTAGCCTTCGGTTCCTTCTTCCTTGCATAAAAAAAAAAAAAATAAAATAAAATAAAGTGCCTCGGACCAGGACTGACCATACGTTGAAGACTACGGAACAGACAGAGGACATCCTGAGGGTGGGGACGTGGAATGTAAGAGGAGTGAATGATGAAGTGAATGAGAGAGAGAGTGTTCAGGTGCTTGAGGATGCAAGAGTGGATGTATGTGGATTGACTGAAACTAAATGAAAAAGTGAAAGGGTGAGAGAATGGGAATACGGTTTAGGAATATGTGCAGGAGTCAATGAGAATGAAAGGGCAAGAGAGGGAGTATGTCTGATGATAAGCAAGAAGTGGAAGGAGAATATAAGAAAGTATGGAACAGTGGGTGCAAAGATTGTATGGGTGAGGATGAAAGTAGGTATACAAACTTGGGCGACTGTATGTGTGTATGTGCCGACAGAGGACCGAGTGGCAAGAGTGAAAGATGAGTTTTGGGCAAGTGTAGAAGCATGTATGGACAAGTTTGAGAAGAGCAAGAGAGTGTTTTTGATTGGAGACATGAATGGCAAAGTCGGAAATGTACGAGTGGATGGAGTGGTTGGTCAGTGGGGTGTACCAGCAGAGGAGGTGGATGAGAATAGTAGTGCCTTGGTGGACATCTGTGCTGGTAAGGGCTTGACAATAGCCAACACCTACTTTCGGCACAAGATCATCCACAGGTATACATGGAGAGTCTTGAGGAGGATGGATGGTGAACTTGTAGAACGGAAGGCAATGATAGATTATGTGTGTATGGATGAGCAAATGAGAAGACAAGTGTTGGATGCAAGAGTGTGGAGAGGGTGGGGGAGTGGAATCTCTGACCATCACTTAGTGATGGCCAAGGTGAGGCTGCAAAGAAAGTGGGTGAAGAGACCAAGTGGAAGACAGGAGGAAATAGCTCCTGTGAGAAGAATGGAGAAGTTACAAGATAGTGAGAAAATGGCAGAGTATAAGAGAATAGTGGAAGAAAGATTGGGAAGGTATGAGTTAGAGCAGATGGAAGGGGTGGAAGATATACGTAAGATTTTCACGGAAGAGATAGGCGCAGCGCGTGAGGAGGTTTGTGTAGTGAGGAGGAGATGCAGGGGTGTGCAAGGGACAGCATGGTGGAATGATGAGGTGAAACAAGCTGTGGAACAAAAGAAAAAGGCATATAGTGAATGGCTAGCAAGCAGAGGAAGGGGAGAAGATGAGGGAGAGAAGAGAGAGGTATATGTGAGGTGGAGAAGAGAGGTGAAGAAATTGGTGAAGGAGAGTAAGAAGAGAGTGGATGTGGAGTTTGGGAGGAATCTGAGAGTAAAATGGAGGGAGAGTAAGAAATTGTTTTGGAAGGAGGTAAAGAAAGTAAGACTGTGTGAAAGGAGAAATAGTAGGGGTGTGAAAGATGGGAATACAGTAATCCCTTTACTATTCGGATGCCCAGTATTCGGATGCATCACTATTCGGACATCGTGGGCTGTCCGACCCCCAAAGTGCTCCAAAATTCGAAAAAATCCGGAAAAAATCTGATTTTTTTAGACCGCGTCAGTTTGAATTTCCCGCGCGTGCCAATAGGCTGTGTTTTCGCGCGTCGCACCTGTCTGTCGGTCTCGTTTCCCGCTCTGCTCCTGGCTCGTAAACACGCTCTGAAAATGGCGGCTGAAGTGATTGGTTTTGTGGTGATACCCTACCTCCTGCAGGGCTTGATGCTGCTCTTCACCTTCTTCATCATGTGTGTGTGATGATGGCCCTGCCACCTGAGAAGAGGAAGAAAGTGGTTCTGACTCTGGAGAAGAAGAGGGAGATATTGGAGAAGGTGGACGCCAGGTGGCCGACATCATGGATCCTACGTGAATTCAACCTCCCTCGCTCCACTTTGTTTGATATCAGTAAGTCCCAAAACAAACTACAGCAGTACACGGCTGATTTCGCTTCGAAGACCAGACGAAACGTGGAGAGGAAGGTGATGTTTACTCCTAAGTATCCAGACATCGACCATTCCATGCTCATTATTTGGTATCGACAACAACGTGCTGCTGGTGTGTTGGTACGTGGAATGAAGCTGAAAGCTGCTGCTGAGAAGTTTGCAAGACTACACGACACACCAGACTTCAAGGCAACTGAAGGTTAGCTCTTTGCGTTCAAGTTACAACACGGATTTACCAACCGTAAGACCAATGGTGAAGCTCTGGACGCTAACGACGAAGGAATAGAACAGTTTCGGCAGAAGGTGAAGGGCTTGATTGATAGGGAGGGCCTCACTCTCGGTCAAGTCTACAACGCTGATGAAACTGGCCTATTTTATCGTTCAATACCCACAAACACTCTCGCTGAGAAGACGGAGAAGCGTGTGCATGGTCCAAAGCTCTCCAAGCAACGGGTGTCTGCTTTGTGCTGCTCAAATGCTAACGGCATGCACCAGCTCAAGCCCATTATTGTAGGCCGTGCAAAGCAGCCTAGGTGCCTTCGTGGGTTAATGGATGTCCTTCCTGTCGTGTGGTATCATTCTCTGAAGGCTTGGTTCACAACCAAGATCTTCAGAAATTGGTTTCACCAACACTTTGTCAAGGAGGTCATTCGTTATCAGACGGAGACACTGAAAATCCCACGAGACCAGATAAAGGCCCTCCTGATTCAAGACAATGCACCTGCGCATCCGTCTGAGAAGGAGTTGGTGGCTGAAAATGGCAGCATTAGGTGTCTGTTTTAGCCACCTAATACGACTGCTCTCATCCAACCAATGGACCAGGGAGTGACTGTGGCAACGAAGAGGCTCTACCGACGGAAGTTTTTGGACGAGGTGATGGTTGTCTACTAGGACGAGGACGATCACAGGGAAGGACGAGACATGCAAGGACAAAAAACTGTCGAAAACCTTCACCGATACAACCTCAAGTCTGCCATCTACAACTGGGCCAGTGCATGTAAGGAAGTCTCTGTCAAGACTTTAGAAAATGGTTGGTCTCGGCTGCTTCATGGAAGTGACATGGTGCACGATTTTCTAGGTTTTGACGTGGAAGACTTCCATGCAAGGCTTCATGCGGGGGGAGACAATGTGGATGTCGACAAAGTGCATGAGTGGTTGGATGACGACGAGGGCGATCCTGGGTATCAGATCATGTCTGATACCGAGATCGCATCTACTGCTGCCGGTCCGAGTACCCAGCAGGAAGATTCCGACGAGGACAGTGACGATGATGCGGACTCCTCACGGCTTGCCACTACCCAAACCATCTCTAAACTGAGCACTATCTATCTATCTATTGCCTGACGCCATAATCCCGTAAGGGGTGGCCATTTGACTCTGAGTTATTTGTTTTACGGGGAGGGGCACTAACCCTCCATCAACCCACTTGCTGATACGTAGGGAGCACGTATGGTTTGGCTATATGGTTACCACCCAGCGTTGTAAATGGTTTCTTGGCTTACAGGAAACCAGTTGGCTTGTCACTCAATGTAAAGCCACCTGTAATGGAAAGAAAAGCAATAAGAAGTGACAGGAAAGATGGGAGAAACAGGAAGAGAGGAGGGCAGGCACAGAAAAATAATAATAAAGGGTAAGGAAGAAGTAGGCAGCACTACATCAAGTGAGTGGATGATGGTCACCACCACCTACCACCTACCAAGCTGAGCACACTCCGGGAATATGTGGAGTTCGTTCTCGACTACCTAGAACACCCGGACTGCGACAGGGAGATGGGGCCCTTGGGACTTGTGGGTGAAGTGCGAGCTTTCAGGCAGCGCATCATTAATCATCAGAATCGTCGTTGCTTGCGCCAATCAACCACTGACAGTTTTTTCAGGCCAGTCAACCCTGCCGTCATCAACCCTCGCTCCACACCATCATCTCACCAAGACAGGCCTTCTAGCTCCGAGCCACAGCCCACCACATCAGGCACGGCAGAGTCACCACTGGATGTTAGTTTGCGTCTATCTTCGGAGTCCTCTGCAGTGGATAGCATATCACCACGTCCCACCAAGAGGCCCCTAAGCTGCCTCCGTCAGCTCATCTCGGACTCTGACAGTGACTAAATTCTCCGGGACTCGTCACTAGACCACATGGGAATTTATTGTTATGTACAGTGCAGTGAAGTGATGTGATCCCAGTTATGCGAAAGAAAATGTTGTGGAAAGTGCTGGTGAGAAGTGCTGGTGATTGTAAAGTGCACCGGAAGTGCTAATGTGTGAGAGGTGCAAGGTCTTCCTGTCAGAGTCTGAGATGATCGAGCGGGTTATACATGAGGACGGCAGCTTCATTCTCGTAAGTACCCTAACTTCATCAAAATTCCTTGTTTTGTTCTTTCCATATCATTAATCTCATGCATAAACTGTGTGAAAGATGATTTCCATAATGATTTTCATGTCTAACCTGTTTTCAGAATGCTGTAAATGGGTTAAAAAATTACCCTAAAAGTTAATCATAATTTCCTGCTTTCAATTTAATTTTTTCATGCATGGTTTTTAAGTGCACCACCTATGAAAAAGGTGAATGCCTTTAATTTGTGTGCAAGATGATTACCATAAAGATTTTCATGTCTAACCTGTTTTCATCATGCTGTAAATGGGTTAAAAAATTACCCTAAATGTTAATCATAATTTCCTGCTTTCAATTTAATTTTTTCATGCATGGTTTTTAAGTGCACCAGCTATGAAAATGGTGAATGCCTTTGATTTGTGTGCATGATGATTACCATAAAGATTTTCATGTCTAACCTGTTTTCAACATGCTGTAAATGTTTTAAAAAATTACCCTAAATGTTAATCATAATTTCCTGCTTTCAATTTAATTTTTTCATGCATGGTTTTTAAGTGCACCAGCTATGAAAAAGATGAATGCCATTGATTTGTGTGAAAGATGATTACCATAAAGATTTTCATGTCTAACCTGTTTTCAGCATGCTGTAAATGGGTTAAAAAATTACCATAAATGTTAATCATAATTTCCTGCTTCCAATTTAATTTTTTCATTCATGGTTTTTAAGTGCACCAGCTATGAAAAAGGTGAATGCCAGTGAATTTCATGTCCGGTCATAACCTAACCTAACCTACCCTAACCTAACCATTTTTCTGGTAACAATTTACATCATTTACTGTATTTGATGCTTTGTATCCAATAATTTAGAGCATAAAATGTGAGAAAAGATGATTTCCATGTCCGATACTTACTTATTCTGTACTATGGTGGCAAGTTCTGACCACCTGTGCCTTACTCACCTCTAAATCATCATTTTTTGGTTAAAATTCAATTAATTCATGCTTTGTGTGCATTATTTATGTGAAAAAAGGGACCTAAATAAGTGCTATACATGTCCAGTAGGCAGGTAGGAAGGTAGTTTTCTGATTTAGGTTATGTTAGGTTAGGGTCATGAATGACCGGTGCTGGAGCTTCAGGACCAATATTCGGACAAAACCAGCGTCCGGACATGCCTTTGGCTCTATTACGTCGAATAGTGGAGGGACTACTGTAATAGATTGCTGGTGGAGAAGAAAGAGAAATTGAGGAGATGGAAGGAGCACTTTGAGGATTTGTTGAATGTAGAGAGTGAGAGCAGAGCAAGTATAAGTGGTTGGGGAATGGCTGGGAGAAGAAGAGGTGAGAGGAAGGAGGAAGAGATCAGTAGGGCGGAAGTAGTGGAAGCACTGAAGATGATCAAGATGGGAAAGGCCCCAGGAATTGATGGAGTGTGTGGTGAAATGCTGAATTATGGGGGTGAGATTGCTGTGGAATGGATATGGAAGTTGTGTAGATTGGCTTGGGAAGAGGGAAGGGTTCCAGAGGACTGGAAATCAGGTATAACTGTACCTTTATATAAAGGAAAAGGGGAGAGAGGAGTATGTGGTAACCATAGGGGTATTTGCCTTCTTAGTGTGACTGGTAAGATATATGGTAGAATACTTGTTGACAGGGTTAGGCATATAAAAGAGGAGTTAGTTGGAGAAGAACAAGGGGGATTTGGGAAGGGAAAAGGGTGTATAGATTAGATATTTGTTCTAAGATGTTTAGTGCAGAAGTATTTAGAGAAGGGAAAGAAAGTGTATGCTGCCTTCATGGACTTGGAGAAAGCTTATGACAGAATAGATAGGTAAGGTATGTGGAAGGTATTAAGAATATATGGAGTGGAGGGGAAATTGTTGAGTGCTGTGAAGAGCATGTACGAAGGAGGTAGGGCTACTGTGCGAGTGGATGGTGAGCTAAGTGAGTTCTTTGATCTGAATGTGGGACTGAAACAGGTTTGTGTGATGTTTCCATGGCTGTTTAATATATACATGGATGGGGTTGTGAAGGAGGTGCAAGGTAGGGCAGTGGATGTGGGAGTGGCTCTAATGAATGAGGGTGAGATGTGGAAGATCTGGGTGTTGTTGTTTGCTGATGATACAGTATTGTTGAGTGAAGATGAAGGGGAGTTGCAAGGTTTGAATAAATTTGGGACAGTGTGTAAGAAGAGGAATCTGAAAGTCAATGTGAACAAGAGTAAAGTTATGGTGTTTGAAAGGAATGAAGTCACAGAATGCACAGTGAGGTTGGATGGTGAGGATATGGAGAATGTGAGTGCATTCAAGTACTTGGGAAGTGTAATGAGTAAGGATGGAAGTTTTGGGGATGAAATACTTGAAAGGGTACAGCAGGGAAGGAAGGTTGTTGGTTCACTGAAACCGGTGATGAGAAATAGGGAGGTGAGGATGGAAGTCAAGAAGTCGCTGCATGCTAGTATCGTGATCCCTACCCTAACGTATGGAAGCGAGGCATGGACCTTGCTAGAGGGTAACAAGTCGAGAGTGAGAGCAGTGGAAATGAGTTACTTGAAAGGAGCATGTAGAGTGACATGGAGGGACAGGTTGATGAATGAAGAAGTGAAGGAACATTGTGGGGTGGATGTGGATGTGGTTGAGAAGATTAGGAGAAATACACTGAGGTGGTTTGGACATGTGGAGAGAATGGAGAATGAAAGACTGACTAAGAGGGTGTATGCAGGTGGGGTGGAGTGAGGGAGAAGGAGGGGGAGATCGAGAATGATGTGGAGGGATGGAGTTGAGAGGTATATGAAGGAGGGCGGAGTGAGCTGGGGGGAGGGTAGGCAAATGGTGGGTGTTAGAGCAACTTGGAGGCATTTTGTCTGCAGCCACTATTTGCGGGATTAGGGCATCGGGCTATAGACAGATAGATAGAAATGGAGAAGTGAGAGTGTGAGAGAATGGGAGTATGGATGGGGTATATGCGCAGGAGTAAGTGAGAATGAAAGGGCAAAAGGAGGAGTGTGTATTGTGGTGAGTAACAGATGGAAGGAGAAAATAAAAAGAGTATGGAACAGTTGGCTCAAGGGTTAACTGGGTAAGATTGAAAGTTGGACTACAAATGTGGGCAATTGTGTGCGTGTATGCGCCAACACAAGATCGAGCAAGCAGAGTGAGAGAAGAGTTCTGGACAAATGTGGAAGCGTGCATGGAAAAGTCTGAATGGAATGAGAGAGAGTTTTTGATTGGAGATATGAACGGAGAAGTAGGGAATGTGGAGGTGGATGGAGTAGTTGGTGAGTGGGGCGTGCCTGCTGAGATGGATGAGAATGGTAGTGTTTTAGTGGACATTTATGCCAGAAGGGGGTTGGTGATAGCCAATACCCTCTTCAGGCACAAAATGATCCATAGGTATATATGGTGAGTGATGAGAAGGGTGGGTGGTGAACTGAATGAAAGGAAGGCAATGACTGATTATATGTGTGTGGATGAAAGGATGTGAAGGTGTGTAATGGATGCAAGAGCATATAGAGGTTGTGGGAGTGGACTTTCTGACCACCACTTAAGAAATAGAAGATGGGAAGAACAGGAGGAAGTAGTTCATACAAGGAGGGTGGAAGGGTTACAAGAGGATTGAGAAAAGACAGAATATAAAAGGGAAGTGGAGGAATGATTGGGTAAATATGGATTGGAGCAGATGGGAGATGTGGAAGGTGTGTGCAAGATATTCACAGAAGAAATCTGTGCAACATGTGAGGTGGTGTGTGGGGTGAAGAGAAGATGAAAGGGGGTGCAGGGAACAGAATGGTGGAATGAAGAGGTGAGAGAGGCTATGGGACAAAAGAAAGCATATAGTGAGAGGATAAAAAACAGGGGCGTGGAAGAAGTTGAAGGACGGAAGAGAGAGTTATATGCAGAGATGAAGAGAGAGGTGAAAATATTAGTAAGAGAGAGTAAGAAGAGAGTGGATGAGGAATTTGGAAGGAACTTGGTGTAAAGTGGAGGGAATGTAAGAAAATGTTCTGGAAAGAGATAATGAGAGTTAGACAGCGTGCCAACGAAGTTAGTTGGGGTGTGTAAGATAAAAATGGTAAATTACTAGTGGAGAAGGGTGAAAAAGTGAGCAGATGGGGGGAACACTTCAGGGAATTGTTGAACATACAGAATGAAGGTAATGGAAGTATAAGTAGCTGGAGAATGGCTGGGAGAAGGAGGGATGTGAGAAGAAAGGAAGAAATCAGTAGGATGGAAGTTGCGGAAGCA
>JAGKTI010001243.1:81844-91942 GCA_018397915.1 Birgus latro | reverse complement strand
ATATAACACTATATGTATATACTGTATATATATATATACATATAGTATATGTTGGAATAGCATAGTATTTGTGGACATTCAGAATATAGGTTTAAATGACAGCTCTGAGTTTATTAAATGCTGTACCACTATCAAGTTTCAGGTGAAAAGGAAACAATGAAACAATAAAAAAGGTTAACTGCTTCAAAATCTTGTGTTTTTCAATTGTCCAAGTGGTTGCAATTTTGTATCGCAGTTGAATATACCATACTTTTATGAGCTTGGTAAGTACAGTACAGTATAACATGCATCCTTTTTTCAAGCCACTTTCAGAGTCCCCAGTAACTGCTGTATACTTTAATATTAATCAAAGGCATGATGTTTTAAGAAATTTGTGAATGGTGATTAACCCCTTCATTCTGGAGACATATTTACTCAGTTATTCATGTTACCACTTGATGATTTTTTATCATCTTAGGGAAAATGTCTTGCAGTGAAGGGGTAATGGAGACTGCATCTAGCCCCTTTAGTTTGAAAAGTCTGTTCTAAGGTGATTATATCATCTGGATATAGCAAGAAAATGAAAATTATGTGTTTGGATTGAAAGGTCAAAATATATGTTTTGAGGTATACTTAGGTTGCAGCACATTTTCTCTCAGATTATTGTGAAACAGGGACACAATATGTTGCACTTTTTTGTGTATGAAGCATTGTGTAAGCTTTGAGTTAAAATATAGTTAGTTTTCTTTTATATTTCACTTTGGCCCTGATTAACTGTCATTCAAACTTCTTACTTTTTATAGCCAGGTCTCATTATATTTTGCATCCCATTTGGGTTATGGTATATATCTGACCATGTAGGTTATCCTTCAAAGAAAAATCATATTTTGAAATTGGATTTTTTTTTTTTTTTTTTTTTTTTTTTTTAACACTGTCCACATTGTGTGTCTGTGTCTCACTCACACTTTATGCCTGTGCAAATTTATACACTTTTTGTAGCTTCTATAGAAATTTTTTCATTATACAGTATATACATATATACAATATATATATTTAACCAGTATACAGTATCCATATATACTTATTTTGTGCCATTATTATTATTATTATTATTAATAGTACTGTATTGTTGTTGTTATTACTGATACAACTGAGTTACTTGCATGGGTTGGGGCCAATCTGGTGCACCTGCCAACAGCATTTACTGTACTGTCTGTTGTTAATATTATTATTATTATTACTCTTGTGTATGTTAATGAGCACCATCTTACCTGGCTGCCACACCTGTAACCTTGTGCTGGTGGGGCGGGATTGCCTGCACTGCACAACTCACACACAAAGGGTAGAGGATAGATGCAGATTTTGTTCCAGTTTTGTAATGTGAGCGCCTTTTCCTTGTTCGTTCCAGAAAATATGACTGCCCTCTCTGAATTCTACAAAAAATAATGCGTATGCCCTCTTATAGCCAAGCCTTGGGCCCCTGTGCTTTGAAGGGGGTAATATGGGAGTGATTGTTACCATCTTACCTCCCCAGTTTCACCATTACTCTGAATGTTTCCCACTGTTGTATATGTGCGCCCATGATTATTCCAGTAAATGGAAAATCCTATGTTGATGATAATTATCATTTATATATGCAGTATATGAATTTGAGCTGCCCATTTTTACTTATTAATACCATACGCACTTGCCCACGCTTTTTCTTATGGTGTTTTATGTTCTGTTATTTTGAGGTCTTTTAAAAAGACAGTGATGGTGGATGTCAGTGAAGTGTTTCAACTACATTTATAAAGCCCAAATCATATCTAGCTGTCATATTATGCATTTGGAACTTTTGTACATGGAGCCATACTTTAGTCCTCACAGATTGCATGTTGATAAGTAGCAAGTTTCTTTTTCCAAATGGAGGTTAACTGTATACTTGCTGTAATTAATTTGCAAAAAAAAAAATCATAGAAGGTTCTGAGAACATTCCAAAGAAGAACAAAGTTCAGTAAGAAGACCATCAGGTGGTAATGTAAGAAACGTTTAGAAGACAATAATTTTAAGTTAGTGTTTGACCTGTTAATAATGACTTAGTGTCTCTGGTAATGACAATGTGGCACAAAGGACAATTGAAACCTCAAGGAAATCCAGGTAGGATCACTTTTGCTGCAGTTTTTGAGTGATGGACAGTGAACGTTGTGTTTAGAAAATGTAAACACTGAAAAGGCAGAGGAAGCACTGAAGTGAAGATTGAAAGCAAACTCATAACTCAAAATGCAATTGAAAGTGAGCTAACTGTTGTACCACAAAGGTGACCCTCTAACTTCCTGTCCTATAACTATTGCAACAATAAAAGTACAGTAGTTGTTCATTGGTGGCAGGTATCCACCATTTTGTACTCTCACCCCACCTCCCCCCTGTGTGTCTGTATGTTGGTTTCAGAGTGGTAATGGGATGACAGTTACTCCCTCCCAATACATCCCCTCCACTGTGACCTTTCTTGAAGATTCAGGTCCCTCTCAAGTTCACACAAGATCTAGCCAGATAACTCAAGATTAAACAAGGTCACACAAGGCCAGACAAGGTCATCTGGCCAAAGTTACTCTTTGACCCAAGGGCACATGAGGTCATTCAAGGTGTGAAGCAAGGTCCAGGCGAGGTCAGGAATATGGCAAATGAGGTCACTGAAGGTGGCATACACACACCCCTCACCCCCCCTCCTAGTTCCGTGTAGGTACGTAGGGCACACCAGCCTCACCTTGTCGTTACTTGCCTCTGCTCAGTAGTTCAGCCCTATAGATTGTTTGTACATGTTCATTTGATTTACATAGGAATTGACCTGCCAAGTTTTTTTTTTTTTTTTTTTTTTTTTTTTAACCCCTTGGTAAGTTGTACTGTCTGGGTCAACAGTTCACCTAATATTTCACTTGTTCTGCTTCTCACTGCACTCTGCTGGCTGATATTAAGCTGGGATAGGCATGGTGTGTTTCTTTGCACATAGATGACTCTTTGATATGATGCATCAGGGAGGAAGGTGAAGTAGAAGCAGTGGAGTATATGGAGAACTTATGTCCCTGACAGTATTTAGAAGCTGTTTATTTATTTATTTTTGTTGAAGTGGGTTAGAACTAGAAACCTTACTGTAGCAGAAGGTTGATAACTCATCCTTGACTCTGAATCCATCAATCTTGCACCTAGTGTATGAATATTAATATGACCTTAGATAGTAACACAGAGTATGTGGAACTAGAGCCTGAATGGAGAGTTATCTTGTCCCTTTTACACAAGTACAGGTTCTAGTTGTAACTTTATGCTGTCATATTAACGAAACAGCAAGGCTGGAATTTCATTTTTGTTTTACAACGAGTAAAGCAGAATGTTTAAACTTTCTCTATTTTATGTAGGGTAGTAAATTTTGTTCTGTAGGTAGGATTGCCTATATGCTTCCTTGAATGTTCTCAAGGACAGGACCACCTTGTTTTTTTGTCAAGCAGTACTGGCCCAGTTTTAGTTTTCATTGTTCATGTTATAGTACATTTTGCTCTCATTGTCTTTTGCATCATAGTTGTTGTCATTAATTGGTTGTTATTGTGATAGGTGACAATGCAGTCAGTGTTACTAAAAGTGCATGAATTCTTTCCATTTTCTTGTAGGCTAGATTGTATATGTTTTTTTTTTTTTTTTCCAAGCTCTTTTGGACAGTTGTATCACTCAGTAATGTCTTTATTTATTCTATTTATTTGTTATTAATTTGCTTTATATATATATATATTTATATTTTAGCTCTAGCATATGTTGAAAGTGGTATGTTGATAAAAACAAAGGACAAAGATGAATATGAAGGGGAGAATAATACAGGAATCCCTCCGCAAGTTGCCACGTATTCTGGATTTTTTTTTTTTTCCCTGATACCTATAGTTTGACATAACACATTATCATTTAACCTACATTTATGTTGCTTGTTGCATGATATCCCTCACCAGTGCATCTTTCCTGCATGTAAAGTTTGAGTGTGATATTGGTGGTGGTGGTGGTGGTGGTGGTGGTGGTGATGGTGGTGGTGGTGGTGGTGGTGTGGGAACTAAATGCATGATCTTTTATTATAATTACTCCTTTAAGCTTCCTACTGCTTAAGGCCGGGTCAATTAATAATGTCTTATAATTTTGTGACTTGAATTGTAATGCTGAAGAATCAGTTACAATTTCTCTGAGCAGGACGATGACAAGATGGTGCAAAGCAAGACTGAAAATTTGCATAGTTGCTCAAAATTGTAGCTTATCATTTTGCATACAAAGTCAAGTTACATAACTCCTAAGCTGATCAAAGTCCTTCACTGTGCATTGGTAATTGGGTGTTATTTTTAATCTTTGTTTTGATTATAGCTTATATTGTTTTAATGCTCCGTTCTCCTCCTCTGTCTTGTATTCAAAGAAAGTTCCTTCAACTTAATTGTTTTGTTTGCTTAAAGTTACCAGGCTTCATTGTTATTTTTAAGATCAGACCAAAAGTAAAACCTAATAGTTAAAATTACATTAAGAGTTAAGTTTGAAAGATTAAGATACAGTCAAGAGCTATAACACTAGTCTCTGCCATATTAGTTATAACAGAGCTTTTTTCAATTATCATAGAATAGATTAAGCTTTACTCTTTTTCATATTGAGCTGTAAGTTGTGCACCTACCATTAAGAAGTTGGAATAAAAACAGTCCTATAAAAGCAGATGGGTGTTACCATTCTCGGATAATTTCAGTATATACCATCATTAATGTTCAAGGATTGCTTGGATTTTGAATTGCTGTAATATAGATTTCAATTGGGCTCATTTCAGTGATAAAGATTCTTGAAATTTGGTAATTACTTGATATGGGCTAAGATCATGACACAGTGACCAGTACTTAAGGTGCACAAATTAGAGCTCGGTTTCCTACCAGCAGCACATACCAACAGCAGTAAAAGGGTCGTAGAGTCAGACTGGCAGTACCAAATTGGCTGTGCTCAACCAAACACTACTGTTATGCAACAATTGGAAGATAAACATGAGAGTATCAAAATTTCCCCCAATGAACTCTGCAATTAATTTTGTAAATGCTTTTATCCAAATTTGGTTGAAGTTGTCTTAAAAGAATCACAAATTTAGTTTTTTATTATTTACAATAGTATATTTTGGATCATTCCCTTTTTCATAATCTGAATGGGTATAATCCCCCCACCTGCTTATGAAGGTCATTCCTGAGAGGTGGCATGGGTGTTGCCAGTTTGTGCGGAGACCCAGCCAGGGAGGCTTCAATTGCTTGTGAGGTGGCCCGCTCTCACCCCCGCCCACCCTGCCACCACACTTCACCCTCACTCTAGTCTCACTCTCACACTCTCCCTTGGGGCAAAAAAAATAGAAGCAGTTCAGTAAGAAACAAACCTCACTGTAATGAAAACGAATGCTTTTTAAAATAAAGATTTTTGTCCCCATGAACGTACATTTGTGGGAAGGCCGAAAAAACTAAATGTTATGTCTAAGTTATGGAGAGAGAGAAAAAAAGAAGCCCAGTGAACCAAAACTGCTGTTGGTGCGTGCTGCATGGGGGAGAGGGTGAGCCTCCCCACTCCACCTGCCGCTGCTGCTGCCGCTGCTGCAACACCAGGGCTGACGGCTCTTTTTTTCTCTTCTCTCCACCCCAGGGATCATGCGCAGCTTTGAGCCTCTGCCGTGCCCCATCTGCCAGCGCACCTATAGCTCCCCCGGCAACTTGAAGCAACACCTGGAAAATATTCACATGTCCAGCAACGAGCTCAACTTTGAGTGTCGCATCTGTGGAAATAAATTCAAGAGCAAGTGGTACCTCCACAAACATCTCCACCGTGCCCACCACATACGAGGCCGCAAGGAGACTTAGGTTGACTGTAGTTGTCTAGGCCCTTCAGAAAATATCCTTGAAGTGGTATAGGATGGAAAGGGGAACAGGGGATGTCTTAGTTATTTAGGCCTCACATGAAATTGGAGAAGGAAAGGGAAGTTGAATGAGGCCAATTTTAGCTGTTCAGGTCTTTGGGGATTATTTTACATTTGTTGTAGGGAGTCATGAAGAGTAAAATATAATATCCCTTGTTAACTAGTGTTCACCAAGAAATAACCGAAGGTGGTGAAGGGAGTGAAAGAAACGTATGCGACCTCTCCTAGTTGTCTAATTCCTCCAGGAAAAAAGGAGATAATGAGAAATGGCACGTGAGAGGGTAGATAGAGGGGAAGGGTAGGTTTGTGTGTTATGAGCTCTTCACGTAGAAACTGCGAGGCACTTTCACTTTACCTCCACTTGCACAGCCTCAGGCAAACAGTAGCCCATATTTTGGGATAAAGAATCAAATTCTGCTCATGGTTTATTATATTTCTTTGCCGTTTTAGTCCTATTGGTCGTTATAGTACATTTTTTAGAGTAACTATTGACCTGCACTGATGTTGGTTCTGTGTTTCTTACATATGAAGCATCATTAAATTGGAGAGAGTAGGTGAAATAAAAAACTCAGTTCTTCAGTCGTACTGTCTGAATCAAAGTCATCAGGAGAAAAATTAAGGTCTAAGTGTATTTGTTTGTTGAGAAGTTCAATTCTTATTGGGAGGTATAATAATATCTTCCAAAAATTTTTGGTCCCAGTGCTCATTATCCTCAAAATTCTCCAGATTTTCTCCCAAAGATATGATTAAGTTGCAGTTTTAGTTTTTCTTCTAAACTGGTCATTTTCTGGAACTAATTGATTTGATAGGTCAGAGTAAGGATTATGCAAAGCTTTTTGAATGGTATCATACTTTCCTTTTACTTATTATTTCTAGTTTGTTATTGTTATTTTATATTCGGTAATTTTAGCTACAAGGAGCTTTGCTCAGTATATCAGCCATGCTTTAACTGCTATGAACCAAGTATTATGTTGGTCGGTCACCCTTTGGTTATTCAGTGAGTAGTATAGTTAAGTTTATAATGAATACAATTGTTTTACTGTACAATACTTTTTTTTTTTTTTTAAATGCAAGGAAGAAGGAACCAAAGGCTGTGGGCCCACAAACTGTTAATTCCAAGAACAAACAAAAACAATACAAAAAGAGAGCCAAATACAAGATCCATTGTTCATTTCGAGATGTTTGGACACTGCATTTGAAGGACTGGAGATCATAGGAAGTAGGAAATACAGACAGAGAAAGACAGTTCCAGAGTTGACCGGTTGCATAAATGAAGGACTGGGAATAACGGTTAACTCTTGCATTAGAGAGTTGGACAGAAAAGGGTTGAGAGGTTGTTGCTAGACGGGTGCTATGTGTCCGTCGTAGAGGTGGAGGGATGCAAGCAGACAGTTCAGAGGAACAGTAGCCATTGAATTAGCGGTAGAAAAGAGATAAAGATGCAACAGTGCAGCAAAGAGACAGAGGTTGAAGGGAACTAGTAGGAGGAGGAGAGTTAATGAGACGAAAAGCCTTTAACTCCACCCTGTTGAGAAGAGCTGCATGTGGAGAGCCTCCCCACACATGAGAGTTGTACTCCATACAGGGGCGAATAAAACCAGTGTACAAGGTCAACAACTGTGCAGGGGTAAAGAAAGTTCGGAGTCGGCTTAGCACACCTAAACTCTTGGAAGCAGATTTCACAAGATATGTAACATGTTCTTTCCAAGATAAATCCCGAGAGAATGAAACCCCAAGCAAGTTCAAGGATGATGCAGGACTGAGCTGGACATTATTAAACATTAATGGGTAATCCTGAGGAAGATTTTGTCGGGTTGATAAGTGTAAGAACTGAGTCTTTGATTCATTGAAAACAACAAGATTATTTTTACCCCAGTCAGAGATACATGCCAAGTCAGACATTAGGTGGGCCATGGCCTTATCCCTTGTTTGTTGAAGTAATTGCTGAGATGGACGTTGCGGGAACCAAAAGGAAAGGTGAAGGGTGGAATCATCAGCATACGAGTGGATAGGGTTAGAGGTACAGCTTAGAAGGTCATTGATGAATAAAAGGAAGAGAGTTGGTGATAGGACAGAACCCTGAGGGACACCACTGTTGATAGAACTAGGAGAAGAGCGATGGCCATCTACAACAGCAGCTATAGAACGACCAGAAAGGAAGCTAGAGATGAAGGCACAGATAGAAGGATAGAAACCGTTTTAGTATTGAGCAAGTTATTTCAGGTATTAAATACGTCACTGATTTATTAGCCATTACATTTCCAGCATGCTGAAGTCGCTGACTGGATAGTAATAGGTGGAGTAAGCTGGAGTAATGTACTTCTGTACATTTGTTTATTATTATTTTCCAGGAAGTGTTTTAAATTTTTGGCTGGCTGATGTATTTGCTTCATCTGTGAACTATTCTGCAGTGCCTCTCATGCTTACAGTTTTGATGCTTCAGGCCAGGTTTCTCTTTCTCTCTCTCTCCCCCCCCCATTTTTTTTTTTTTTTTCAAGCTTCATGGCTTTTGCAGACTTATATAAGTTGGATTCCTTTCCTTGTGCTGCAGTTTTTTCTCTTTTATTGTCATCTTTTCACATCTCCTATTTGTTTACCATCTGCAAAGGATAGAGTTCAGTTTTATGAGTTGCAATTTGTTATTTATTTTGCACAGGGTATTGCACATAGAGTCTGGTAATTAGAATTTATTAACAGATTACAGTTCAAGGCATTTTTGAGTCGGAATAAAAAGGAACGAGTTGCTGGGTAGGGGGGAGAAAAATGGAAAGTAAGCAGCAAGTGAACAAGTAATCGCAAAGAAGGAGTGATTGTTAAAAGGCAGACTTCAGTGCTGTAGTGCTCAACTTATTCTTTAACACTTTGTGGTTAGTTTTGAGGAGCTGACAAAAGTTGTTCATTATGAGCTGGAGTAAAATATGGCATTCTTTATTCCCATGAAAAATTTTACTTGTGATAGATTTGAACATTTATGGCTTGCTTAGATGTCTCTTGAGCTTAGTTGTCATTCATTTGCAGAAATAACATGCAGAGTAATTATTTTGCTCTCAGAGGGTTGATAAGTCTTGGTATCTCTTTCTGACCCCACACTGTCTCCATTTTCCATGTGTATAAGAGAGAAGAATTTTTCTTTTATATTCCCTCTGTGTCAAAAAAGAAGACTGAGGGGTGGCAGCAATGGGCTATTTGCAGGGTACCAATAGCAACCAGTTGACAGTAATGATAGATCATAGTTCTTACAAAGTTATTCAGGTTGAGTGTTGGCAGTGGATACAGATTGGCCTAAGTTATGTTTCTGAGAGGGTGGACAGGTGAATGGGTTACTGAGGATTTAAGCATGGACATTAATGATGATGATGGTTACTGAGGATTTAAGCATGGACATTAATGATGATGATGGTTGCTCTTAACAGGATTGGACTTGGAGCAGTAGGTGGATTGGTGAATAGGGTAGGGAAGTACGTGTATAAGGGAATGACAGGATAAGTGGTGCAGAGAATTATGAAACAGTAAAGAAAGTCATGTATTAGGAAGGAATGCTACAGTGAAAGATATACATTAAAGGAAAATGAATAATTTTGTTTTATAATGGAGAAGAAAATATTAGAAAAAGGGGAGACATAACTAAAGAAAAAAAGTACATGGTAAGATGTTAGGAGAAGAAGTAGTAAGAAACAATATTGAGGAGAAGGCTTGAGGAAAGGAAGTTACTAATTGTTTGCTATATTGAGAAGGGATGTGAAAGGATAAAAAAGAATTTATCATGAGATTTGACAGAGAAATCAAATGATGAGTTTTCAGTAGTATATTAGATAAGGAAATGAGCCTTGTGGTGTGATTTCTTGATTTAGTCATTTTATGAAATTGAAAACCAATCACCTAATAGAAACCCTGTCAGTCAGGTCAGAATAATTGTCTTGAGTAACTTTCCCCACAGTTTGATATTTTGTTTAGTCTGAAGAGATCCTAACAGTCAGAAGATTGTTGTTGCTGTGGCCCTAGGCTCTTGTACACAAAACCTGGTGGACTGCAGGAAAGTAGCCACTTCATGTAGGTGTTTTCAGAGACCATTTGTTGAGGTTATTTTTTAGGATTGAACAGTATTGTAAAAAGTCATAGGTTAAACAAGGGAACAAAACACACACACACACACACACACACACACACACACACACACACACACACACACA